>LUCW03000620.1:0-27500 GCA_001586965.3 Sphaeroforma sirkka
AAACTGGTACTTACCTTGCCAAGTAAAGGAAAAGTATTTCCTATGAGGCTCATATATTCAGGATTGATTAGATACGGCTTTAAGTCTAACTTTGGAAAAGATAGTAGCACCTCGTAGTATGCGTAGTGTCTCGCCCATCTTAGGTAATTGAAAACTAACATGTTGGAATTGGTTTGTTGATTGGCGACAGGTCTAGTACTACTCTTGTTTTGCACCTAAAACGTTCATCAACAGATTTATATTGATCGACCACTAGAGAGCTAAGCCAACTTCAGGGGTTGCATCATAACTGATTCTCAATTAGACCCTATTTTAACCAATCTTCGATTTGTAGGTTTTGACAGCGATAACATTGTGTATATAACTCCGCATGGTTAAGTGTGAAGGACACTTATGCTTAGAGAAGCTCGACATTTTGTTAAGCCAAGTCTAACACGTACCCATAGTAGAGAACTTAAACATACACCAGTCGGTTATTACAATCTTTTATATTTTTGTATAATTGAAGTGTCCATACTTATATCAGTGAAGTGCGGAATCATATATCCTTTGCTTCCACCTTCCGGAGGTTTAGATATCTCCTTTAACATATTTATCATCTGATCGATTTTTTATTCGGGTCTAGCCCATTAGGGCAGATTGGTGAGGTAATTATACTTACCTAAGCTGAGAAGATGAATCAGTCAAGCAATCATAATTAAATCATATTTTCTGGAGACATGTCAGTAACGATTAGGGGTGAGTTCACTTCTCTTCTATCTGACAGCATTGTGTGTGCATGGTCACGGACTTGTTCAGAAGAGTGGCGTAGCTTTAGCATTTTCCAAGATTAAAATCAGTTGTTTCGTTATGCGGACGTATCTGTGGCGTAGATTTCTCAGCGTGAGATAAGGTGGGGCTTCAGCCCCTGGATCAAATGAGTGCCATAACTTTTCACCGTTTACGAAAAACTGCTTGAAGAGATACGGTTGCATCTCCTTTGGTATAGATTTTTGTGGACATTTTCTCATAAATCTGCTCTGGTGCGCACATGTGGTACCGTCTATGCTAACCAACTGGACGTCCGTGAAGTCAGCACAATCCTCTTTTATGCCAGCCGTTGGCATACCCCTTGCAAGTAGCACACTCTTTCATATAGTGTCCAAAATCTGGCTTTGTCTTGGTGCACACTTAACAGGGTCGTGCTCTACCATTCCACTTTACATTATGTTTTTGTGAGGTTGTAACCACACTTCTTGCAAGGCGCTCTCACCTTCTTATCACCTTCGGTTCGGTAGAAGTAGAGCCAGTACCCTCTCCCAGTAGTAGTAGAGGTTTCTTAGTACTACGCGCAGTATTAGTCTCTACTGCGTTTCGCTTAGTGGGCTGGGTGTAGCTCGTGGTACTAAGTACTCTAGTAGAGGAATTGGTATGTTTGTGTACTATCTTCTCAAAGACAGACCAAGGCATAGATCGCAAATCACCATAGGCGATGATGTCGTCATTGACTTTCTTAAAGAGGTTAGCTCCCAGAGTTCCATCATCTGACAAATTAATAAATATTCGCCAGTATAGGTACGACCACCCATCCGAGTATTCATATGTGTCATATGAGCTAGAGCACCTCGAATAGTGGTATCGTTCGCAAAGAACTTGCGAGACTCTAGAAGTTCACGGTCACGTGCATCTTCAAAAAAGGTGTTAAGTATATTATCACGCAACTGGTGCCAGGGTAGGGCTTTCCAGTTGGGCTCATGAGCTCAAGATAGTTCGCCATTCACCTGGCTCACAGAAATGAATAAAGGCATTCATCATCTGCTTATCCTTAAGGCTGGCAGACTCCTTAAGTTGGTCGAAGGCCTTCAGTGTGCCTCCCACTGTACCTCTCATTAGTAGAGAAATCGACCTCAGCCTGCGCGTTACCTAGCTGCTTTATAAAGCTTGGTTCTAAGTGTTCACGAGGCTCATGCTCAGTGCTACATGGCCTGCTAGTGCCAAGATGGTGTCTATTTCTTTCTCTTGTTATCGATTAGATAGCGAATGTTATCCGCTTTCCTATCGTCAAGGTCAGAGTCATTCAACAGACGGTCCTCAGGACTCTGCATACCAGAGCGTAATAGCCTGAGACGAGTATGTCTGGTTCTCACTTCCTCATCCTCAGGATTAGAGCGGGAACTCTAACGAGGTACTGGTGTAGCGATTGCCAAAATCGTGAATACCAGGTTAGTTGGCAAATGAGGGTCGATATTACGAGGATGGTAAGCCTCATCGAGTTCCATACGATCATATCCTCTGACAGGGTTAGGTTTGTCAAGAGGATGGTCGATGGTAGCATCAGAGCTATAGAGATTAAATTTTGAAATATTATCTCTCGACAGTGGTAACTGGCTTAGTGGTAAACATACTGGCTGGTAAACCAGTAGGTCTCGGGTTCGAAACCCGGCCCGAATTTTTTTCTTCTTCTTCGGTATAGGAAGAATATCAGCCAAGTGGGACACGATAGAGGGTCCACAACTGCCGCTGCCGCTAGCTCCTTCAAGAGCGCTTCAGTGCGGTTCAATTGGCGTCGAGATTGAGAGGATCCAACCACTCGTTGTCGAGTTATGGCGTCCTCAGCTTCGGGCCCCAAGATTTGAGCTGAATGGAATGGCTTCTCCATCGATGGCGAAACCGAAATTTTCGGACAGGTCCAATACTTCCTTTTCACCCGGATTTGTGCTGGAGTGTCCTTTAGATGTGGAGTTATAATGCCCCCGACATTCGTATCCACGAATTTTCCAGCCTTTCGACGTTTATCCCCAATATTTGACGGCACGTGGTCAGGGGCAAGCTGGGGTCCTGAGCTTCACTCCTAGGTGATACACGGACGCTGGCGAGCCTTCCGCGGTAGTAGATACCTCTTCTTCCAAGGCTTTAGGATCCGACGAGTCATCCTCAGAATAATCCTCTCTGTACCAACCTCAGAATTGGCTTCCCAACAGTTTCCTCGGCAGGCTCAACTCCAGACAGGCTAGGTGTTTCCACAGAGACCTCAGGAACCTCGGCAGGCTTAGCAGGCTTAGAGCTAGCGGCTCCCTTGCTCTTTAGAAGTACCCTTAGCCATAGTATTTGCTGGATAGTAAATCGATGTCAGACAGTCTAGAAGCAGTACACTACTGTAACTACTATTTAACTGAAAAAATATGTAAACTCGATGGAAATTACTAGGTTTCAAACTATATTAAACTAAAATACAATTTAGTCAGTTAGATTTAGCAGTGGTAGCTTGTGTAAGAATGATCGGGACTGCCTCTTGTTAAGAGCCTAAATATCCTCGATCACACAGGGCGTACCTCTAGCTGTTCTTTATTGAATAATTTTCACTAGAAGTGCTAAGTGTTCATGACCACTTGCCTAATTTGTAAATAGACATAATAACGTAAGTCACGTTAATACATTAGCTGATATAAATAAAGTTCCATCTGAAGAAAAGTTATAAAAAGAAAAAGACTTATTGGATTTTGGAGATTGGCGGGAGGACCAAAATCTATAAGTAGTAGTTCGGAGATTATAAAATTTAGTTTATAATATCCTACATCTACTAATGTCTCAAATAGGTCCAAGTAGATGAGTCATACCAAATACTCAGGCTATTGGAGCCATCAAAGTGAATTTAGAACACTTTGGAAATATTGGAAAAAGAGCTTGTACTAAATTATTTAAAATACAAATAAAAAACCAATGTATTATCTCAATTGATCTTGATATTTTAGACTGACCGGAGGCCGTATTTCTACAGGTTGCCCTTTCCAACAGGACTATGGTTCATCCAGCCAGCGTTACGCAGAATCTGACTGAGATTATACATAATTTAACGCATCGAGCATATGAGCAAATGGCTATTCGTGCAGGGCTTGATCACCCGGGGAACTTTATTTATATCAGCTAATGTATTAACGTGACTTACGCTATTATGTCTATCTACAAATTAGGCATGTGGTGATGAACACTCAGTACTTCTAGTGAAAATTATTCAATAAAGAACAGCTAGAGGTACGCCCTGTGTGATCGAGGATATTTAGGCTCTTAACAAGAGGCAGTCCCGATCATTCTTACACAAGCTACCACTGCTAAATCCTAACTGACTAAATTGTATTTTAGTTTATTATAGTTTGAAACCTAGTAATTTCCATCGAAGTTTACAAGGATGCGTTGGACCCCATGTTCGAGCGCTTTAACTCAGCACTCATCCAAGCAGCAGCCATCATCACGGGCACTCAAACAAACTTACTTCACTTTTGCGGCCTGCTCTCCGCGCGACCATTCGTGGACTACCTCGGAGGTTGCTTGGGAATACAACTCGACTCAATGCTCAGAACAAATCCACTTACCCCTCTGACGCAACCCGCCTGACCCACGACAAACCATCACTGCGCTTTCCGTACAGTATCTATGCTCACCTGAAAACTGTACACAAAACCACGGGCGTGCGTACACCCAACCATGTAGCCCTCCGCCAACATTGTGACGATATCAGGAAGAACTCAACAAAACGTTGGTCCAACAAGGAGATCGCGGCAATGGCCCGGTGTCATTACTACTACCAATTGGTTATGGGTAAACCGCCAACCTCAAACCGAGACACAGCCAGACACGACAGCTTCAATCGCTGCTGCGAGTCTACACCAATCCGGCTCTGTGCTATGATCGTAACGAAAACGTACATGTTTACATTGCTCGACTACCGCACCGACGGCTGTCTCTGCCCTGTCTGCCCCGGTAGCCACAAGTTCACTACCAGCCACTTTACCTGCATCCAACAACTGATTCGACGCATCCTGGTAGGCCCGAAACTGCCGCTTATTGGCCCTGATCTCCTTCAGCAATTACAGGAGTACCACGACATCCACGGTATCAGGACCTTCTACGAACGCCTTGGATCTTTTCTCCAGCATGTTGAAGAAACACCGTACCCTCACCCGTCCCTGACACATCAACAGATGTTCCCCATACCCCGGCTAATCACGCTGTTGAAGTACTACTTCCAAATTTCGGATCAATCCAAATCATTGCGCTTGTTGGTTCCGCCTATAATACTTCCGATCCTGCCCAGCCAGCACAATTCATCCGAATTCATCCGTGGTCCGGTGCGGCATTGGCTTACCCCCATCCCCGCTCCTCGACCGGATTATGACGGACAACCTGGTCCTTTTCGGTATTTCATACTCTGCACTAACCCATTCCGCTCCACTACACGGCGCAGACCCGATCTGTACCACAGAGGTGGGTACTCTACTTAATAGGTCAGCAAGCGAATATATGGAACATTCCATAGTAACAGTGTTTTGTCAACACCGGCCCGAATTAACTCAGCGCATCTCCTCCATTGTCGACTCACTTGGCCAAAGCTTCAAACGAGAATTTACTGACCCACTTCTTCCCATCAATCTTTCCTGTACCACTACAGCGACTATGAGAGCCATACCATATGTTCATACATTGTAACATACATACTTGTCATTTTTGAAATAAATAATACTATCCCTATGACAAATTAACCGAAATTTGCTTCTTTACGCCTCGAAAGTTGGCACCTCAGACAGCAGCACAACCGGGTCTCATAGCTGTCAATACTGTGGGGGCAGATCGAAGTCTAAAAGCAATATCACATGTAGAAATACGGTCTCCGGTCAGTCTAAAATATCAAGATCAAATAAGATAACATATTGGTTTTCAATTGTATTTAAAATAATTAAATACAAATTCTTTTTCCAATATTTCCAAAGTGTTCTAAATTCACTTTGATGGCTCCAATAGCCTGAGTATTTGGTATGACTCGTTTACTTGGATCTATTTGAGACGATAGTAGATGTATGATATTATAAACTAAATTTTATAATCTCTGAACTACTACTTACAGGTTTTGGTCTTCCCACCAATCTCCAAAATCCAATAAGTCTTTTTCTTTTTTTAACTTTTCTTCAGATGGAACTTCATTTATATTAGCCAATGTATTAACTGACTTACGTTCTTATATCTATCTACAAATTAGGCATGTGGTCATGAACACTTAGTACTTCTAAGGAAAATTATTTAATAAAAAACAGCTAGAGGTACGTCCTGTGTGATCGAGGATATTAAGTCTCTTACCAAGAGGCAGTCCCGATCATTCTAACACAAGCTACCACTGCTAAATCCTAACCGACTTAAATTGTATTTTAATTTATATAACATAGTTTAAAACATAGAAAGATCCATCGAAGTTTACACACAGGTCATTTTTGAGCACGGAAAGTAAATTACATCATAGCTGATACCACTACAGAACAGACGGAATGCCAATTGGCTAGGTCACAATTAAAATTCGAGGCACTAGGCACGGTCTACCAATTGCTCCAGAAAGCCAAGAGCCAACGAGCGGTCTTGAAGCAGTGGGCAAGGATTTCCTTCCCCCAAAAATAAAAGTGAGTGTAGTTCAAAAGGATGTGTAGTCTTTAAGGTGTGCGTAAACCACAACCTGAATTAGAGTGTACAAGGTGTATGATTCTGGGCATGTACGGTTTGTGCGTGAGTACGAGTGTACAGGAATCTGCCAGTGTGATTAAAGTTGGGGATGTACGTCGGAACGCAACCATATTCGCGTAATAGTTGTTGGCCACAAACATGTTGCATAGTGATATCAATAAGCCAAGCGCAAACATATAGCAGGCGAAGCAATGAGTATTTCATTTTGTACTGCCTCGACAGTTGCGGGCAGCTTTCTCACGAGTATAGATATATATGATATCATACACGATGCACGTACATATATGTCATACGTTATATACATGTATTGTAGAAATACGGCCTCCGGTCAGTCTAAAATATCAAGATCAATTGAGATAATACATTGGTTTTTATTTGTATTTTAAATAATTTAGTACAAGCTCTTTTTTCCAATATTTCCAAAGTGTTCTAAATTCACTTTGATGGCTCCAATAGCCTGAGTATTTGGTATGACTCATCTACTTGGACCTATTTGAGACATTAGTAGATGTAGGATATTATAAACTAAATTTTATAATCTCCGAACTACTACTTATAGATTTTGGTCCTCCCGCCAATCTCCAAAATCCAATAAGTCTTTTTTTTTTTTTTTAACTTTTCTTCAGATGGAACTTTATTTATATCAGCTAATGTATTAACGTGACTTACGTTATTATGTCTATTTACAAATTAGGCAAGTGGTCATGAACACTTAGTACTTCTAGTGAAAATTATTCAATAAAGAACAGCTAGAGGTACGCCCTGTGTGATCGAGGATATTTAGGCTCTTAACAAGAGGCAGTCCCGATCATTCTTACACAAGCTACCACTGCTAAATCCTAACTGACTAAATTGTATTTTAGTTTAATATAGTTTGAAACCTAGTAATTTCCATCGAAGTTTACAGTATCATGAATCGCGAGCGGAGTTTAGCGCAAGCAACGCCCTAAATCACCTTTGGCCGAAGCCATGATATGTACATTTGTTTTACAATGAATGTGCTTGTAAAACACATATATAAATATAGGGTGCTTCTAAAATCAAGGTACTCGCGTTCGCAAAAAGCCTTACAATTTGCAAATGTGGTTTACACAACGTCGATGACATGCCATTCACATACAATTACATTCTAGTCGAAATCAACCATCGCCTCTGCATATGTTGGAGACAAATTTTCATGGACCTCTGTGTCAATGAATACGAATTGGTCGAATTTGCACCTTGACCGACATTTGAATTTTGAATCAGAGTAGAAGCCACGAGACTATCTTTAACTGCCTTCAATATGCGTGAAGATTCTATAGTAGCCACATGCTTTGTGCATTTTTGGTGGGCGAGATTCATTTCTATACACAAGGCACAGCCACGTATCAATTTGTAGTCATCCAATTTGGCCCATTATTTTCTTCACACAGGGTTTGTATATTAGAAATAGATAGCTAACCACTAACATTCTTTATACAAATAAATGCACCTACCGAGACATTTTTCAGCTGGTGGTGAGCCCAGCAACCTATCACTGGCGTACTTTCCGGTTCACTAACTGTTGTGATTCCATTTCTACTTGGTGAGCGATTTCTGTCTTCAGTTCTAGCTTGTTTTGGAAGCAACTTCATCTTGTCGCGGTACATCTTGCTACCAATACTATCATTGCTGCAGTGACTACACTTGCTACTTGACAAACAGTCTGCCAAAACTGTGACTTTCACAGATCTTGTCCAACTCAGATTCATTTTCACCCTAACTCAACCATTCGAGCACTACTTTCCTCTATTGAGCTTCAAAATGATTGAAAGCCGTACTCTGCGAGAGAGTGGGATACCAGCCTAATGAAAATGTTTGCATGCTAGTTTGATGAACATCCAGTCTTAAGTGGTGAGCGTTTGTTGCTGTCTTGTTGGTATACAAACAGCCTTCTGTTTGAGAGAAAACATACAGCTTAATTATCAAAGTGATTTTTAGCTTGACAATCGAAGTGAATTTTTTGTTTTGTTTTGCAAAAGACTCGATATTTGTTACCTAGCTCGAGAGCGAACGTCTTAATTGATGGTATAACAAACAGAACAACACGGTGGAGTGGTGAGTGAGAGGTAGCGATGCCTGTAGCGATGGCGGGCATATGCGATATGAAGTCATTTGAAAGAGGTAATGAGCTAAACAATATAAATACAGAAAAGGCACTGCCCTTGAGATCATTAGAATTTATTAATATAATACTTTGAGGTGGACGAACGTTGTACGGTAGTTTAGTTTCAACAACAGATCCATTACCGGCGGCGGATCCGAATCTAAATTTTAATTTGGCGCATTTGATTGGGAAGTTATATTCAGCTTTATATTAATTATAATAAGATTTGAAGGTTCATCTCCGTCAACTAAATTTTGATTATGCATCCAATCAGGCAGCTATATTCAGCTTGGCACCGATTAATATATGATCTGAAGGCTCCTCTCCGTTAGGCAGAGGCCCCTCCACTGCATCTCGATGCGGTAATTCCACAACGCTTTCTGCTTCGATCCCTTTGGAATAGAAGATGTAGTCCAGTGTTTCTATAAACGTAGGTTCTTGCTTTACTTTCGCGTAGTTTGTGAAATTCGGCTCACAACCGTTAACTGCAGCATATGAGCTTCGCATGGGTACCTCCACCTTCGGGAAGTATTTGCCCCACGGGTTGGCTACGGGTGTGGCTTCCTTGTCTGATCCGAGTGTGCCAGTGGTTACGAATTTATACATGGAGGATGTTGGTTGGAAATTGAAATCTCCGCAAAGAATATGGGGTACCTGTATGAATTAAGGAGGTCTCAGCATGAGGCAATATGCAAATAGACAAAATGCACACGAGGTATAGGCAGACGATGAAACTGAAGTAAACAAGTAAGGATAACGCTGAACGCCAAATTATCGTAAGCGAGTGCTTATACAGTTGTAAACAGGTGTGACATACGATACGAAGCTCCACCACACTAACTGCTGAAATTGCTTCTAAAATACGATAAGTAGGTCATACGAACGCCAGACATAGGCAGCCACTTGTTACACCGCACCGCGAACATGATCTTCACACAGCAACATGACTCAAATGCGGAATTTGTAGCAAACATTACGTACCCCTTCAGCCAAATCTTTAGTTCTCTTCACAGCCAATGCAGCGTGAATGCTCATGACAGGAGGGCACCAGTATACACAGGGCATATGGTAATTGGCAATGAAGAAGGTAGCGTTGGTCTTTCTAGATTTTAAGTGGATGCCAAGGAGTATATTTTCGCGGCTTTGCGATATTTTCCTGCGATGTTCAAAATATTTGCAGTACATCAGTATAAATATTCAACCGACAGCCAAAAGTTAGAATGTATCATGTCGGCCATCGTACATAAATACATACATTATGTCGGCTATCGTACATATATATATACATACACACACTTATACACACAAGCACACACACATACACACACACAAGCAACACATCTATACATATATATATATATATATATATATATATATACACACACACATACAAATCTATATATATATATATATATATATATATATATATATATATATATATATATATATATAAATATATATATATACATATATATATGCGTATATAAATGTATATTTATACACAGAAAGACAGAAACACACATACAGACACAGACACAGACATGCACATATATATATAGAAATATTTACTCTCTCTCTCTCACACACACACACAACACACATACATAATGCATTATGCATATATATATATATACATATACATATACACATATTCATACATGTAGCTATTTCTCTATATATAGATGTGTGTGTGGTCATTTGTTTGTCTATTTATACAAATATATATATATTTATGCGCGCATATAATTCACACGGAGACACACACATATATATATAGAAAGAAATAGCTACACACAAACACACAGACAGACAAACAAAAAAAAAAAAACAAGCACAAGCACACACACACACACATGCACACATATATATATATATATATATATATATATATATATAAATAAATAAATATACATATACATGTTATGTACAAAAAACATACGTACGTACATACATATTACATTATATATATGCTATATTATATACATACATACGCACGCATCACATCATACAATATGTTTATATATATATATATATATTTATATATATACATATACATACAAATGTCTCACACATGTATGTGAAAAAAATATATATATATATATATGTGCATATGCATATGCAATATATATATATAATGTATATATATATATATATATATATATATATATATATATAATATATATAATCACAAAAAACACAAAAACACATATATATTAAATTATACATATATACAAATACACAAAAACATGCATCACGCACGCATGGATGGAACAACATAATAGATTTGAATATATATATCCATGTATATATACATAGATATACAAACATATATGCAAAAAAATATTACAAAATATATATATACATACGTACGGATGCCCACATGCACGGAGATGTAAAACATATATGTATGTTTGTGTTTGTATATATATCCAGCATAATAATAATATAATATAACATATATTATTATATAATATTATATATGCATTATTATATATTATATATGTATATGCATATATACATGTTATATATATATATAATATATAATATATATATTAATACATATATATATATTATATTATTATTATTATTATATTATTATATATATAATATATTATTAATCCATATATATTATAATATTATTATTATATATATTATACATATTATATTACAACATACATACATAATAGATATATATACATACATATATTACATATACATACATACATATTATATATATATAACATAATAATACATATACACATAAACATCGACATTACATAAACACACGCCATATACATACTTGGCCAATATGTACATGTATAATGTATATATTATTACGTTTATATATACATACACACACGCAACGTTACGGATAGTATTACATGGCAGATATATTTCATACATATACATATTATACATATTTACATAAACATAATAAACATCCATATCTCATCCATCCATCATGTGTTTTATATCATATATACATATATATATATATGCATATATACATATTAATACGCATATATAATAATAATTTTTATATTATATATATATTATATACATATATTGTATATACGTATTATATACATATATATATATATATATGTATATATATATATATATATATGCATATGTATGTAATGATATGTGAGTGCATATATATATATATATGTAATGTGTGCGTTTTTTAAATGCATGTTTTATATATTTTAAATTTATATAGATATATATACATACATTATTATATATATATATATATATATAATATATATATATTTCAAAAAAAACACACAAACACACACATATATATATATATAAATATAAATTATATACATATAAAAATAGATATATACATAAATACATACACACACACACACACACACATACATACATACGCTCACACATATATATATATATATATATATATATATATATATATATATATAAATATAAATACCATGTAAGATCCATCGCTTAACGGATCTCTACGATATACCCCGGGTACCAGGAGGAATACTACTTACTTAATCTACTTCTATCCACAACCTCCTGGGGTTAACAACCAGTAAAGTTTATATATAGTGTATAAAATTGTCAAAAAAGAGAACGGAGATCAGAAGTAGCTACCTCCATACTATCTCTCTCGTTGTATATAAAAACACCATATATATAGTATATATATATATATATATATATATATATATATATATATATATATATATATATATATATATATATATATATATATATATATATATATAGCTGAAAATATATATATATATATATATATATATATATATATATATATATATATATATACATATACATACACATACAGTCACACACACACAACACATCATCATCATCAATATATATATATATATATATATATATATATATATATATACATATATATATATATATGTACGTATACATATACATATACATATATATATATATATATATGTATACATAATATACGTATATATATATTTGCCATATAGATATATGAATTTATAGATACATACACACACACACACACACACACACACACACACACACACACACACATATATATATATATATATATATCACCAACGATTAGAGCTATACGTACATGTTCATAAAAGTATAGAGAGGTGTATGCATGGTTTCAGGGATGGTACGAGAATGGATAATATGCGAGTTCATGAACTAAATCACTAGGACACAAACTTTCATATGTGCGGGACAAATTTGTACGGCTTGTAGCATCGAAAAGCACCCGAGGCCCAGGCCAGAAAACCAGATGAGTGCACATGCTAGATACTACGGACTATTCATTGAGCAGATTGAACTGTAACGACAAATGTAGACGTACCAAGGGTCATCTGGTGGCGACCAAAAACTTTTGGGCGTTACTTGTCTCAGTGGCCACGTGGCTAAGCTCATAACACTAGTGTAAGAGTTATAGACTAGTCCTGGTTCGGGTTCTTTACCCCACTTAACTGTGTCTGCTAGCTTCTTAGTGTTTACATTCAGGCATCTGTATTCGTTGACCGCCATATGCGGTACCAACGCCCATGAAGTCATTGAACTTCCTACCGTACAAACCAGTTACAAAGTGGTAGCCTCGCTCAGCAAAATATACATGCAGATCGCCGGCATATGTACGGCTGACCTCTTGCAAGCATATGATGCTTTTCTTTTCAATCTCCGGCGTGAGTTTAGCGAGGATTTTTTTGATACGATTGCGTTGGTTCAGATGTTCAGTTTCGCAGGCTTGGAAGTGCGAGGGTTCGCACAGGTGGCTGCTGAGGATATTGTACGATGTCACCCACGCGGTATGGTCAGTCATTGTTGGAGATGTGGAACTTGCGCGACTCGAAGCCAGTCTGCTTGCTTGTTTAAGTAGTGACATTAGCCCCGCGGACATACACTTCTTGGAACAAAGGTATACAAGTACAGCTCAAGGTTTTAAAAACAAGTTGTATTTTTAGACCATACCGGTTGTCTACTAAAAAAATATATTTTGCAAGAATAAGGAATTACGGCGTCAGTTCCCGCCAAAATGGGCAACCCATGTGTGTCCCAAATACCCATCAGCAAACCCTCACCCACATGGGGTGAAAAGGGGTTGCCATATCGACATCAGCGCATTCTCCCGTCTGCGACTTCACTACTGAATAAGCGCCTCGTTCACACGCGAGTAAAGCAATCTTAAGCATGTATGATACTAGTAGAAAAGCAACATTCGATCGACAACCATACAGCGGTAAAGGCTGATATTGAAGCGTATTTCAAATATTTTTATGTCGTATTGGCGATTTACTCTTCGTAGGGCTTCGGCTTGAAGACTAAAGTTACAAACGGACTATAGTTACGAAATATGTGAATATTTACCCGCTTCAAACAGGTTGTCGATGCTAAATAATTAATGCTTGCGACTACAATATGAGAGGCTAGCAAGGCGAGAGTAGACCCCGACCAGCTCACACAGTTGCAGACAAGGAAGGGTCAACAACGTTGACTACGAATTCCGAACCGGCTGTGTCCCATATTGCGCAGAACGATATCATGGAATATAATAGAGTAAATCTTGAGTCTGTTTGTTTATTAAAATTGATTCACTTCATGTTACACAAGTCGATTTAGATGCCCTAAACGGTTTAGGAGTCACACGGTTTTTTACAGTACAACCCACAACAACAAATCAAACACATACATCATACACACCTACACACCCACCCACATATATACATTATATATATACATATACACATACAAAACACATACATATACAAATACGTATATATAAATATATACATATACACATACAAATACACATACACATATACAAATACGTATATATAAATATATAAATAGATATAGATATGGATATGTATATATATATATATATATATATATATAGATATCCTTATACAAGCAGAAGCAGAAGCATATGCATATGCAAGTGTATATACATATAAATACATAAAGGTGTAAATACACAAAGACACATCGATACGAAGACATACACAGACACAAACGCACGGAAACGCATCGACACAGGAACAGACACAGATTTATATAGACATATCCATGAATCAAATTACAATACATTCACGAACTATATATATATATATATATATATGTAAATTACAGTACAGGTATTATATACAATAAATGAGTAGTACGCTTCTACCTGTACATATGAATAGATATAGAGCTGTACGCGAGCGAATACTATACATCTTTTTGATGTGAATACACACAGCTTTTTTTATCTATATTCACGAATATGTCATTCTCGCGTGTTCAAGCGTAAATCACCTTACAATTACCCCGACATCTATACAGGTAAAAGAACACTATGTTAACATATGTGGACAATTATCACACAGCGTAGTCTACTTTACTTTAAAACTACTTCCTGACTGACGGAAGAAAAGCGATATCTCTCGTCATCCTTCTTCGGCTATCACGTCGATGGAGTACCACCATCCGGCTCGTACATATTACCGGTCGTGTGCTTACATTGTTTGCGTACCGTATGCTTCGTCTTCTTTTTCTTTTTGCCGCCATCATCACCATGTCCCGGTCCTCCGTCGCTCTCTGAACTACTGTCACTTTCTGTCGAGCTCGCATCGAAGGCCCTTTGCTTTTGAAATATGCAGCATTCTGTTTCGAGAACAGATTGCACGCAGTGATACAGAGAACTGAGTATAATCCGTCAAATAGGTGGAAATGCGGTACCAAGAATGTATACCACACAACAAATAGAAACACAGAAATACAATTCACACGGACACACACTCACATAGACACAAACACACAGACACGCAGAGACACATAAACACAAACACACACAGACACAGACGCACAGACACAAACACACACAGAGACACAGATTCAGATACATAGACACAAACACACAGAGACAGAGACAGAGACAGAGACACAGATACATCCATACACACACACACACACACACACACACACACACACACACACACATATATATATATATATATAGCTTTGTCATACACTGTGCATTGGCATTCAGATTTTTTCTGCACTGCGACGAATTCTAATAAGCTCTTTAAAACCGAGATTTGAAAGAAATTCAACAAAACACTAAGTCGTTGAAAAGTGTGTGCACACAGTGATTAAAGCAATATACTACACCGTGGACTAGTAAACTCGATTAAATATTCCCCAATGCTAGAAATATAAAACAATGTTATTTGTAGTACAAATACAGCATTTGCAATTCTACGAGAGTGTGACTGCATATACTATAAATACTAGCATATACTATAAATACCAGCACATACTATAAATACTAGCATATACTACAAATACCAGCATATACTATAAATACTAGCATATACTATAAATATTAGCTACTACTCAGAAATCATTCCTTTGCGATTACACAGATACATACTTTTGGACTTCTTCCTGTTCATCAGCTCGTTGTCGACAGTGTCACTGGTCCAACTCACAGAACGTTCACCCTCTTGATTGTGCAAGTCCAGGACAAAGGCACTGTCAGTCTGTGTCTGTGTGTTTGTTTGAGTCTGTGTTTGAGTCTGTGTTTCAACTTGTGTCTGCGTGACCGAACTTGGTGTTCGCGAGCTACTGGGAGCCCCACTCATACTCGATGTGAATTCGCTACAATAGACACGCGTGTGATGAACATAATATGAATTGCGTACACAGTATTCATTACATACATATTTATTACATGCTATATAGCCTTCTAGAAGGCGATGGTCTAAATAGTAGAAGAACTTGGCTTGTAGTTTTTTATATATATAAAACAGACAAAAGGACAAAACAAAGAAATTAAAATAACTTTCACGTTTACGTTTAAACGTTTATTACGTCAAAATGAATTGACGTTTTTTTTTGTCATGGCCTTGTTCGGTTTTCACTCTGGAAATGAAAAATCCTTGTGACAAAATCTACTCTTTCTCTCTCTGAGTTGAGTATGTAGTAGTAAGTAGACTACTATGTACTAATAAATAGTATTAAAAAAAAATTAGCTAGAGTAGAGCATACAAGGCCTCCTCTAAGATAATTATTTTAGGAGGCTATGACTAGTCTCCAAGGTTCTTCTTTTTTTTGATTTTTTTTTTTAGAAAGCTATGGACAAAAACTGAAATCTGAAAAGTGAAAACCCCCTGGGGCCTGGGGCCCAGAAGGCCTGAACAGATTTTTAGAATTCTGTCCAATGAGTGATTAATGGAGGCCATGAACGAGTCCATTGTCCAACGAGTCATGTTTAGTGCATACACTTAATTTTATACTGTCACACATCGTAAAATTCGTAATATTGTCAAAAATCAAAAAATAACTGCATACCAAGACGAGAGAGGAGGCATATCGATACCATTTAATTATCTGCAGTATTTGTAATATATCGATAACTGTGTACGCCACTGAATGCATTCGAAGTGGTGTTCTACATGCTTTTCTATCGTTCATAGGTAATACTTGACTCTGTCTACCAAGTTCAAAACGACAAGTCTTCAATGGCTGAAGCAGGTGCACAGGCCGGAGAGCCGTCGAACTTTCGCGACGATGTAGATTTAAATAGCGATGACAGCACTGTCCTGCGCAAGAGCTACAGCGGTCAACGGCCTATTGGAGTACACCATGATTCTGCTTTAAGGACAAGTGAGTTGGCTTCCCCTCCAATCGTTCGGTCGCGTGATGTAGATGCCGACATGTTTGGCTGTCAGGTATGTCTATAGAGCTCTGGAAGTTAAAGTTTTGCATGTCCATACATATCTATATACTAAGGAAGGAATATGTATATCCACATTTGAATACACGTGTATCTATATGCAAACTAACACTCACACCGACACACACACGCACACACACACACATACATATATATATATATATATATACATATATATATATATATATATATATATATATATATATATATATATATAATTATATGCACAATATCCATACAAACCATATTTTATAAATTAAGAATATATATATATATATATATATATATATATATATATATATATATATATATATATATATATATATATATATATATATATATATAAGACATACTGGAACATACAATACATACACGCACGCACATTTATATATATATATATATAAATGGACACGCACCAAACACACACACATTTTATATATATATAAGTATATATAAATAGATCACATACATCACGCACATTATTTATATATGCATTGATCTATACGTCCATACATGCATATATATACATGCATATGCAGTATATACATACACATACACACATTACATACATACATACATACATACGTACATACGTACGTACGTACATACGTACATACGTGCGCACACTTTACGTACGTACATACGTACGTACATACATACGTACAGCATATATAATATATATGCATACATACAACATATACGCGTATAATGCACACATACATTACATTACGTACGTACGTACGTACATATTAATGCATTGCGTGCGTACACGTGCATACATGCGTTCGTACGTACGTACGTGCGTACGTACGTACGTACATGCGTGCGTGCGTACGATCCGCACATATATTATTTACGTGCATACGTACGTGCGTACGTACGTACATGCGGTTCGTTGCGTACATACATAACATACATATGCATGCGTGCTGACATACATACGTACGTCACATACACATACACGCACGTATATGCACATGCATGGCGCACACAGAATATATATATATATATATATGTGCATACATGTATGCATACGTATATATATATATATATATATATTATTTATATATATATATAAATATATATAAAAACACATGTATAATAATATATATATATATATATATATATATATATATATATATATATATATATATATATATATATTTATATATATGTTTTTTTATATATATATATATATATATATATATATATTTGTTGATGTCTACGTATATATAATCTCGTACATATCAGTCTACGTATATATAGTTTAGGTCTGGATTGAGTAATGGGAACGAGTGTACGTGCATATGTGCATATGCATAAATGTCTATATTTTGTTATTGTGTGATGTATGCGCATGCACTAGTGAAATTGATGTTATAATCTGTTTGATTTGAATTTATATATGCTTTGTATATGCTTATATTGAATGATAGGATATGTGATTTTAAATTTCGAGAAATATGATTGCATCAATGATTCTAGCTTTATACGGGCGCCTATGTCCTGTAGTGTCGTGCATGAACATATTTTCAATCCGCAGATTATAATATTTATTGTGTACTATATACCGTCCGTTGTATTTTTCCAGTTTAGTAAATCTGGCGCATTCACCTTTTACAGCTTCTAGTAGCCGCTGCTCATGACAAGGTGGATGTGCTGAAAGAGATGTGTCTTGAACACACTGATGTCGATCTGAACTGGGCCGATTTTATGGATCAGACTCCACTGCATGTAGCTGCGGCTCGGGGGTCGGCAAACGCGTGTAAATACCTTTTAGAGAATGGCGCCAATCCA
Organism: Sphaeroforma sirkka; assembly: GCA_001586965.3. Classification (NCBI taxonomy): domain Eukaryota; class Ichthyosporea; order Ichthyophonida; genus Sphaeroforma; species Sphaeroforma sirkka. The sequence continues at coordinate 19,143 of LUCW03000620.1, forward strand.
AAGTATGTTTTCTGCCCTCACTGTTGACCACAGCCCCACAGATGTTGTTATACTGGCGTCGGTCATAGTTGAGGACTTCCGAATTTATGATTTTTTTTTTGCCATGGGCATATAATCTATTGTATTATGAGAATCTGCACACCTCTGCGTCGCTCCGTTGTACACAGTAACTATCATCGCCAAATGTTGATGTGCGATAGCTATTTAATATACACACTTACTATTCGTACTGTAGCAAACACTTCACATATGACCTCCAAGACAATACATGTCTTTCAACACGTAGGTAACCTCAATACAAGAATCACTAAATAAGTTCAAATTCGGCAGCCCGGTAGACGTCACATTGAATACTCCTCTGGATCTAGCCGTCGCATACTTGCAACCTGAAACGGCGAAGATTATCACTGCCAATGGAGGAACTGCATCAGCTGCCTCATCTCATGTCGTGGGTTTGTTGAACACTTGCTGTAGTGAAGGTATGCAGTTCTCTGACGATTTGGCCCTGTTTTTGGCCGAAGATCTTAGGCGCATGTCATGTGTCATTTCGATACAGTATACGGGAGATCCTAGTTGTGGCATTCTCCTGTTTACTTATTTCATTGTCGTAAGTGAATATATACATCACAACTACACTCAAAGCGGGTGATGCTCAATCTAATCATGCTTGCGTATATGTCAATTGTGTGAACGGAACTCTAGAGTGGGTGCGATACTTGCTACGGAAGTTCGCCAAACTCGATGCTTGCTGCACAACCACAATTTGGCTCACGTAAATACACCTGGCGGGAACCTCAATTCGTATTCTCGACTCTACGATGTGCTAACCACATTCGACATATAACTTTACAGGTAATGTCAAGGAAGTCAAACGTCTAATCAACGAGGGCGTGCCAGTCAACTCTGCGGATTACGACCAGCGCACGCCACTGCATCTCGCAGCCAGCGAAGGTTTCCTCGAGGTAGTAAAGGCTCTTGTAGAGGCAGGGGCCGAGTTAGACTCTGTGGACAGATGGATGGGGTCTGCTCTGAGTGATGCTATCGACAACGGACACTTAGAGGTGGCCGAATACCTCATGCATGCGGGCGCAAATATTGATGCAGGGGGACAGGGAGATGTGATACTGACGAACTTCATGAAGGAGTGCCAGAAGGGTAACATAGGTGAGAAGTTTACCACCCATATTCGGCTGTTTTGTTATTTTTATGATTGTCGCTTGTTGATGTTATTTTGATCATTATGTTACTATCATGAGGTGCGATGACACACAATAGATCATTGCTCCAGGCCCATACGCAATCTGTAGGAGGCTGTATCCAATTGTTAATCGGGATCAACAACTAACATTCGATTCTTATTTTTGTTCTTCCGTCTCGATCAGAGAAAGTGAAGAAGCTCTTAGAAACAAATTATGCCAAACCCGAATGGGTAGACCAGCATGGGAGGAGCGCCTTGCACATCGCGGCAAGTGAAGGACACATGGACATTGTGAAGCTATTAGTTGAGTTAGGGGCTGAGATAAACTCTCGCGACAAATGGAATATGACGACAACGGACGCTGCCGAGAGGGGCGGTTTTGATACAATTGCTGAGTTTTTGAAGGTATGTCTTTTATTGTTCGTATGCGATGACAGTACCTTACTTTCACTTTCTGGCACGCGAGTTGTGATTAGTCTTGTCTTAATCTGAGCTCTTATGCTTCGTTGGAATGCTTTGAGAAATGCAATACGCTCAATGCGACACATTTTCCCCTAAGATAGCGCTTCTTGGGGTTGCTGTTTTCCACAGGATTTTTCCTTTTTGCACAGAATTTGCCCTTGCATATTTGTAATCGAATGCCGATTTGCGCCTTATTATCTTGTGGTATCAAATATACTTAATTCAGGACCAGGGTGGCGCTTCCTCTACGTCTACGGCTGGTGTTGTGCCGAAGATTTGCAAAGCTGTTCTCAAGGACGATCTCGAGAAGCTTACAAAAATTTGTAAAGACGAGAATGCAGACTTGAATGGCTGCGATTACGACCGGCGGACTGCCCTGCATGCGAGTGCTGCTAAGGGAAAGCTAGCATTCGTAGAAGTCTTGGTAGGTGACCGCGATGTCGTATTTGTTGATGTGTTGGACAGCCAGGCTTGCGTTTGTTACGGATATTAGACTATGTGATATGTGATAGTCCATTGTTATGTGAGAGTCCATTGTTATGTGAGAGTCCATTGTTACTGTGGCTCGCGGAGGCCTTGAAATCACAACTCTTCTTTGTCCCCCCCCTCCCTCCCAAAACTTAGTACACACTATGTGAAAATAAACATATCCTTGTATAGATTTGCCTGTGGTAGAAATGGGGTTCGCTAAGCAGAGTATGGACACATGGTATTGAAATATTCAACTGTCTATACAGTACCTAAGTATACATGTCATTCAAATTGAGTACTATCTACTGGAATATCCCTGTCACAGGTCGAGAATGGTGCGGTCGTCAATGCACAAGATAGATGGGGCAACACTCCGTTGGGAGATGCAGTAGAGAATGGTCACGACGAGGTTGCATCGTATCTGCGCAGGCATGGAGCTAACTTTAATACTAAGGAGCTGGGTGGTATTGAGGGTCGCATGTGTGCGGCTGCCTCAGCTGGGAGATTGAGTGAGATCAAGCAGATGGTTACAGAAGGTAATTGACCGTTTTATGAAGTCAAATTCCATGCTTGACTGTGCCTATGTACACTCAGAAGGACAGTGCGCGTGCAGTTGTGCGCCTTGAATCGATCGGAATGTAATTTGCACTGTCAGACATCTCATGACGGTGATGTTGTTGTAACATATAAGAGCTCGTATATTGAGCCAAAAGCAATTTGTGGAAGGGTGTCATCTTTCTTCGAGTAAGAAATTCTACCGGTTACAACATCCTGACCCCCTGAATAGCAAAACAGGACAATGAGTTACTCTCATCTTGAAAGAGATGTATATTTGAAATTTTTAATACAATCATATTCCTCCTCAGGCGCCAATGTGAATGTGAGTGACTACGATAAGCGCACGCCTCTGCATTTAGCGGCCAGTGAAAACTTCCTAGAGATTGTCAAGTTTCTAGTGTCCTGTGGGGCTGAAATCAACGCAGAGGATCGCTGGGGTGGCACACCGTACAGCGATGCAGTGAGAAATTGCCATAGTGGCCCGGCAGGTGCGTAAGGTGTTGTGTATGTGGCGAATTTCGATGCATTTCGTAAACAAGATCCAGCGGGTGTTCGTACTTCGCTCGAGTACTTCTTGTGTACGAAGCATCCACTGATAGCCTTCATTTCTTTGTTATTCTATTGCCTATTTTTTACTGTCATGCCATAAGTCGCAAGTAACATATTGGCCCTGGTAGTGCCAATTTAGAGAATCTAAGATGGGGATTTGAATACAATAGGTTTCAATAAGCGAAGTCTGAGAAGGTTTTATTATTCCTAAAACCCGATATTGGCTCCCATGCCGTTGTTCAGCTCCAGTAGGCCTTGCTTACCTGGGTATTCACAATGTGTTTATCGACATTCCCATCATAGGCATTCTCGAGGCGGCAGGGGGAGTCATGGGTATGCTCGGAGGCGATCTACACTGGAGGGTCAATCCAGCGGATATCCACTATCAAAAGTTAGAAGCCGAGGGATTTCAGGGAGCGACGTGGAGAGCAGAATGGTGTGGGCTCATAGTGGCTGTGAAGAAGCTCAAAGTTGTGAAGGTGCGTGTTCAGGAACAGAACGAATTATACAGATCACAATCAAGGGGGTGATGGCATCCGCATATACACCGTGCATTTAGTGAGGTGATTCTTTGGTTTGTTGTATTTGTTAAGCTTATTTGACGAATACACAGAACAAATTGTTCACGTCGATACACTAATCGCATTGCTGTAGGATAACGAAACTTTGGACCCGGCAACATGGAAGCTATTCGCCAATGAGATCGATTTATTATCGCGGTTACGGCATCCGAATCTGGTCATGTTCCTGGGTGCTTGCATTGATGTTGACAGGCCCATGCTTATTGAGGAATACATGGGCGGAGGGTCTGTGCAGGCTTTGTTGGACAAGAACAGCAAAAAGGTTGTGAAAATTAGCCCTGCCAAGGTGCTAAAATATGCATCTGATGTGGCATTAGGTATCAACTACCTCCATAAGCATTCACCGCAGGTATGAAGGCATTGTATATATTGTGCTGCCTGAAATTCAATTTCATAACATTGTCATTAAGCTCACAAACGAATGCATCTTTTGGCCTTTCGCTTTTCGATATGGAAACTGCAGGCAAATTTGTCAAATTTCTGCACATAAATAGACAATGATCTAATATCGACAATATATATATCTATAAATTTTGCTTCGCTGTCAAGGTCATTCATCGTGATCTGAGCCCGGCCAACCTACTACTGACTGCAAACAAAGATACGTGCAAGGTTTGTGACTTTGGATTTGGGAAGATCGTACAGGGACCTGGTGACCAAACGGACCATTATAAAATGACCGGTGGGCTCGGCTCGCTTCGTTATATGGCGCCCGAGGTGCTCATGTATGTATTCAGTAAGATTCGAGTTCCAATGTAAATGTATTTATTCTAGCATACTATTTGAATTCTCACGCGCTGTGTGACAGTTCGTGCTACACGAGATTGACTATTTAACCTATTCGTTTCAAGCAAGATGTTTCCTATAACTTCAATTACAACGCAGCTTCTTGATAAATTTACACCAATCGTACGCTAAAGACTATTTTGAAACTCTCGACCTGTTTATCGCGTCCTCATCAGCTTTCCGCATATATGGCTCTTCAAAATGCAGGCACAAACCGTACAACGAGAAGGTGGATGTGTATTCGTTAGGGATGTGCGTATACTACATGTCTACAGGTATGTCCAGGGTCACAATTTGTTCTGCTATCAGTGTGGACCCTTTGGAGAATAAATACTTCAGCAAGAGTCAGTACAAGGTGACACCTCCCAAGCATTATGAATGGTGTCAATTTTTGGCGATTCCAATTGCATTTGCAATTACAGATTGTGTATATGAAAGCATATATAACACTCTTCGCACGCTTCATTGTCCCTCTTCAGGTTACAGGCCCTACGGGGCTGATAAAAATCCGATCGAAGTAGCCAAAAACGCAGCTGCGAATCCAAGCTTCAGGCCGAACACGGATGGCGTTCCACCCCCCATACGAGACTTAATGTCTGCGTGTTGGGCACACGATCCAGATAAAAGGCCGAGCATGCAAGAGGTATGAAAGGGATGATTTGATTCCAATTGCGCATTGTTCGCCCTCTTCTTATACATGCTTTCATGCGTGGGTCATTTTTGCACTGCTGCACTACGGTACACATGTGCAGCAAGTAGATATTTTGTTTCTGACATTTTTGCATTACAACCATTTGACGATCAGGTTTGTAGCAAACTTGACCAACTGAGGCAAGGGAACAACAAGAGCTGTAGTATTCAGTAAAAACCCAAGTTTGTAACTTGGGGGTGATGAGCTTAGTCTACAGTTGCGATAAAAACGGAAGCATGCACAAAACGGCGCCAAGTTGCGAACAAAATAAAAAAGACTGAACACAAACACATCTCTACGCCTCCTCATAGACTTGTAGGTAGTGCCATGCACAAAAAGAATAAATCTTCGTTTCCCCCCAAAAAAAATCTTCGTTCCAATAAAATACAATTGATGCTTATTTTAGTGCCTAAAAAACCTCGACCACACGCGGTGATGCGTCTCGGGTGATTTACTCTCCGCACGAGTTGATCGAAGATCGTGCGTCTGTGATCCTCGGGCCTGTGACTTTGCGTCCTCTTGTACGGACGTTGTGCGATGTGTCCCTGTTAATGACCATCGTGCATCACTGCCTGAGGCTCGCCGCGTTGGACCAGCGGACCTTGTTGCTGTGACACGCTGAATGTGCGGTGGGAGCTGTGATTCTGCGATTGCAGGGTCGCTACTGTTATCGGGAAGGGCACAAGACCCCCGTGGCGTATTGCTTGGCGAATTGGGGGCAGTCACTGCGCCGCTGGGATGCTTACTTACATTCAGGGAACTATTCGACGCGGCTGGCTTCAAACGGGACTGAAGCTTGAAATGCGCCTTTTTCAATTTTGCTTCTAGTTTCGTGACATCGTGCTCAATCGTCGTTACTTGATTCAGTGCGGGGTCATCGCACGCCGCCAGGTTGTATGGATGTAAACTGTCCAAGGCTAGTGTCTCGTTGACGTATTCATTGATGCTCTTGTGTCGCTTGTAGAATTCAAGCATAATTCTGAGACCTCTAGCCATTTCCCGCGCCACCGTAACGTGGCAGTGCACTATGTGTATCCGTTCCTGTATTCATAGCGGCGTACAATTGTGAGCGTTTGTCGTAAATACAAGCTCTGACATTTAATGCAAAATTAACTTTCGTCGGCAAAATTGCAATCAAGACAATACACTTTTGATTTGTAACGACGCCGAGATCGAGCTCGATGACACGCCTAGAAACAAGGTCCAGAGGGCATGTAAGCAGGACTTCTGAGCATCTATCTCTATAGTGCAAAAGCAAATAGTACCGTTGCAATTTGCCACCGGGGAGAGCCAGCAACGTAGAGGACTATCAGGAACCGAAAACGAGGAGTGTCGCATACAAAGACAGATCAAAATGTTAATGGCATCACTATGATACTATTTCGTGATAGATCAACAACACTTACCTCCAGTAAACAATGTTTCAGCATTGTGAAGAACCTGTCGCCTTCGATACCACTGGTCGACGCATCGTTCAACTGCACTATGACATTCCCCACTACCAACTGGTGCTTGAAAGCGGGTGAATTGGTCACCACACGTGAAATCGTCCGGTCACCTTTGCATTCGAATCCGATATCCAGTAGAGTTTGCGCGAACAGATCCGGCTCCTCGTGTCCATCGACACCCGTTGTAGATGGGTCATGCTTCTTCTCTAGCCTCGCATCAGCGTGCTCTTCGTTTGCTTTGTTACCCGAGGCTTCAGCGTGCTCGCGTACCGCTGCCACGTTGTGCAAGCCATGCACAGCCTTGTTGTACGGATTCTGAGGAGGCACTGTCCACAAGTCGTTAAGTGGTAGATAGCAGTTCTTAAAAAACGGTTGATTATCGATCTGTATGTACAAGATTGAAAAGTGAAGCAACAGAAATGAAAGAATAAACATCCACGTGGCGCGGGTTGTATAAAATGGCTTGTAACCTGTATAGTTGTACATCCACATATCTCTATTGAAACAAGGGTTGTACTGATTCTCGTAATTTTACTCCGTAAGGTGCCCAAGCGAATTTGTGTGTACAAAATAAAATCTCACATAACATCTTCAAAGGAAACATTTTAAATTCAAAACCTCTCGCGGATCTTTCACCGCTAGCCTGGCATAGATAACATTAGCTTAGCGTTAGCCCTCCATTTCGAAAAGATCGAGTCGTAAAATACGAACAGACAGCATCCAATTTTCATTTTCTATTGTTACATATGCTCGTACCTCAATAATCAGTTTCTCTGATGCATTTAATACATTTACCCATTCACGTATAGTCTGGGGTAATTCAGGCGTACACACTATCGGTTTTCCATTGATTGTAGTTAGACGATCACCAAATTTCAGTCCGACACGGAAAGCGCAGGAAATGGTTGCCTGCTGCAGGTATCAATGTTAGAGGGTCGATTAATGAAGCGAATGAGTACTAAACATTTCCACGGGCGCAAATGATCGTGGAATTTAATGCTAGTACTCAAGTAGTTTAATATAAGAGCTAGTAGGATGAAACAACGAAAAAAAACATGTACTAAAAGAGTCAGTACGATAAACTAAGATATATGCTAGCATTTTGCATGTGGTGAATTTCCAATTATAAGTAAATTTATATATATATCATATACATAGATATATACATACTTACATATATATATATATATATATATATATATATATATATATATATATATATATATATATATATATATATATATAATGTATATATATATATATATATATATATATATATATATATATATATATATATATATATAATGTATATATATACATATACATATGCATATATATATATATATATATATATATATATATATATATATATATATATATATATAATATATATAATATATATATATAATGCATCATATATATGTACACATAATATTATACATATATATATATTATATACAAACGTATATATACATGTTATGCGTATGCGTATATGCATACGTGCATGCCACGTATGTGTATATATTACATACATAATCCACATAATGTTATATGCCATTATTATATGTATATTAATAATATTATGGTAATAATATGTAATATTATAATACATAT
>LUCW03000620.1:32500-35000 GCA_001586965.3 Sphaeroforma sirkka
ACGTATTTTTTATATAGCTTCTGGGCGCGTTTACATCTCCAAAGATCCGCACTGTAAGGCAAAACTCGGTTTAGATATATTCTTCTACCGGTAGATGTTCGTATTGCAAGATCGTGGCCTTGTCGCGGTCGAATCACTGATTTTCGTTCCAACCGTAGTTAATATTCTTGCCTATTTTGTACACACACAGAGCATTGGTCTTTATCGCACATGGTTTTGGCGAGCATATCGGAAGATACGCGAGACATGTAGAAAGATTCACATCTCGGGGAATCATGGTCATGGGAAACGATCATCAGGGTCATGGAAGAAGTAGAGGTGATCGAGGGGATATCGCACTCTTCAGGTAAGATTGTATATTTGTCATGCTGTCGTTTTATATGGTTTAATTGGATTGCGAGTCAACTACAGCTTACAGCAATACTTCTATTTCATTGAGTTTACAATGTACAAATGTATATATCGATATCATTTATCTTATTAAATAGCTAAACGTATTGCATAGAGTATGTATACTATTGTCCGCATTTGATCCATGTATTTTTCGCTCAACCGTTGTTCCAACAGCACATATGCGAAAGACCTCGTACAATTCATTGAGACGACGGTGTCCACGCACAAGGATACACCGGTGTTTATTTGGGGAGTGGGAATGGGTGGGGCTATTGCCATCAACATAGCAAGGTTCCAGTTGTTTGACGTCCGCGGCTGTTTATTCTGCGGGCCACTGGTAATGCCAGACCCTAGGGCCTCGACATACTTTAAAAGGTATTAATCGTACCCTTTCAGTGACAAAGTGCTTTCAATTTAGTTTATAAATACCACTGTAGTGAGAAGCAATATCTGCGCATTGTGGAATCATATTGGGCACATTCCTTCGAGTACTTTGCTTATTGAGTCGTAAATCAAAGTAATGTCTTGCGTATACATCACGATCATAGATAAGCAGATGACCTCAGCCGATGTTGTGCAGTCGCTTACTTCGGTGATTCAATTTGATATTTTGCTTGAGTATATTTTGTAAATGGTGTCTATATCCTATATCGTAAAATTATGTCATGACATGCTGAACTTGCTCGTTGTCGTTGCCCAATCCCAATTTTCAGAAAGCTCGCCAACGCGTTGAGTTATATGGCTCCCAAATTCAATATTGGGACCGTCGATCCCACCATGCTCTGTAATAGCGAATACATAGGTATGCAGTAAAAATCTCATATGTTGTAACTATGCTATTCTGAATCTGATTTCGTCGAAGCGTGTGTATTGACAACGTCAACCAGGAGGTAAATACCGATATCGATCACAGAGCCATAAATTTAACTCAACGATTCCCCTTCATACTTATCTTGCACATCAGTGCAACAATGGCAAATGGATGAACTCAACTATCATGGCACAATACGTGTCCGCTGGGCGAATGTAACAATGAAGGCTGCTGAGGAGAATTGTGTTCATCTCGAGCATATGGTTTTCCCTTTTATTTGCATGCAAGGGTAAGTTTCTGAGTATTCACGCCGATATACTTATTTATTTCCTTCCAAAGCTCGTGCCAAACTATCACTTTTCGATATGTGCGGTGACTTATAATTAGAAGAAGCCACTGAATTTGATGATCCATCTCGCTATTCCTCTCATTTTTCTAGAATGTGCGACGAAATCGTCATTCCGGAAGGGGCGTCAGAACTATTTGACAGGGCGACGTGTAAAGATAAAACGCTGATCATGTTTGAGGGTTGCGGACATGAAGTGCACAACGAATTTTCTACTAGTGTAAGTACAATTATTTGGTTAACATTTCTTCAGGTTTTTTTATGCAGAAGCATCTTTGTCGTCCGGTCTCGCCGAATTAGGCTATCGTCACACCTGCTCCTTTAGAATTTACTTCTCTAGAATTTCTACGAGATATTGGTGTCGTGAATCCTTGAATCAATTTTATATCTTATGTGCGTGTACCTATGTAACTAAGATTTGCAATATATTTATACCAAACCATGCTGCACAGGACGTCGTGGATGATATGTCAAAGTGGCTATTGGATCGACTAGAGACATCAAAAGATGATAAGCGCGAAGAAATTGTAAAGTTCATACCGGCGACAGTCACACATCCCAATTTCTCCGACCCTGTCGACTTAGACCGATTATAACACCTTAGCGAGCCGACGACATTCCGGACGGGAATGAGTCATGTCGGTTCAAATAAATAAGTATAGTAACTTGTGCGGCTTATATGATGTATAGCAAGCGTAGTTTACCCGGACATGATTAACGCACTTGCAAACGAGAGAGAAGAGGATCAAATTTCAACAGTTTGGAAGGCGAACGCTTTTCTTCTCTTTCAGGGATACAAGCTGGTTTGCAAGAACATCAAGGAGCACCTTAGCGATCAACATGTCAACTATTATAGAAAGTTTGTATCGTAGATACATCTGAGCTTTTCAATGCCAACATATATGATAAAAATAAACATCACTACATAATTTGACAATCGTGCTAGGTGT
>LUCW03000620.1:40000-48895 GCA_001586965.3 Sphaeroforma sirkka
TTGATCCTAGCCGCATTTCGATCACCAGTACGCCTGGTGGAAATCCATTCACCGAACAGTACAGTCAGTATGACAGCAGGAACTGGTCAAGGGGCGTTTACAAACCCACACGCTTTGATATGCTGCATAGGTGTCTCAACATACACGACGAGAGCTAATATGTGAAGAATGCCAATTAAGACAGCAAAAGAATCCTTCAGATATTACTGCCTTCATGTTCGTGTTTGTGATGAATTTGAAAACCGCCACTTGTTTGCTTCAATCGCCTCATTTCAATAAATTGCCAGCACCTCGATGAACTCCTATGCCGATTCTGTCACGAATCGTTCCTCACACAGCACAGATTAGCAAATGCTTAGGCAGCACCTTGACTGTGACATCAAATGGTTCGAACACCTCCCCATCCACCAACATGGGGACCGTTAGTACCTCTTTGCTCACCGTCCTCGTAGTTGGGATCTTGGCTTCTACAGATGAGGTTTCTGTTTCTGTCGCCTCCGCGTCACCGCTCTCAGACTTAGTGGCTTCCTTATCCTCTGCAACCTCTATTGGCTCTTCGTGTGTTACTGTCTTGGAATCAAGCGGTTTGATATATATCTCACTCAGTCCCGTGATCTCACGCGTATCCCCTGCCGAACCGCCGTTTTCAATGAAGGACGCGACCATCGTCGTGTCTTCATCCTTCTTGGCCGCAATCATTGCATTCCATAAGTGGTACAGAGCACTTAAGCTAGAAGGACCGGTCCAAGATACCTTCAATTGTCCGTCAGTCACCGAAAGCTCTGAGTCTTTGGCCACCCGCATACCGTATATAGAGGGCGTAGAGGACACAAACAACTGGCCGAAGTTGATTTCTTCTGTAACTTCCGCAGCTGCTGCTGTGGGGGTGTATTTGACTACTGCTGAATACTTCGGCATTTGATTGCCGGCAAGGATGGCCTCTTTTAGCTGGCGCCACTTTGCCATTCGAATGGACAAGCCCGAATCTTGATTGAACGTATCGGATATCAAAGCAGCGGGTGCCCCATACACCAATCCCGATAGACAGTGCACACTACGACCCGTACCAGAAGTCACCGAGACCAAATCTACCCACTTTGTTTTGCCTCGCAAGACAGCCATAGTGGCTTCACATCGTTCACGCACTTCAGCAAGCCTCTCCCCTCCGTTGGGGTATAGTAATGCACTGACAAACGCATTGTGTTGACCTGTGGCCACAAAAGCCACTGGAACACTGGTACGTAAGGTATCGACGTCCTGTCGTCTCATATATCCTGTGACGAACTCTTGGTGTGTGCCATCATCACCAACCACCACTATGGCTTTACTGTTAGAAAAGTCGACATCTTGCGAGATATCTTTTGTCATGCCCCTCTCCTTCGATTCAATGAGCAGGATTTCATTGCCTGCTAACAGCAATAAGGGCTCCACATCTTTCTTGTATATTTCGCGCCCGTTTTGGTTACCCGAGCGGATGTCAACTAAAACAACGACCCTCTCGGGTTTCTCGAAGAAAGGAACGGGTGTATCTCCGTACTTAAGTGCTTCTTCGCCTAATCGTGCCCTCAGTTGCCACATTCTATATCGATTAAACCCGTAGTTTGCTCCGAAAGCGCCTATACTGGCTACTATCATCTTACCCCAATTATTTTTTATGCCATTTTTTATCATAGTAGCCATTCTGCCGAAGTATCTATACAGGCGAACGACGTCAACACGGTTTCACCTCTATGTCTGCTACAATCTATTAGGCGGTTCTACTCGTTTGTAAATTTATTGAATTTGTATTTTATTTTTATGTATTGTGAAGTTATGAAATTTTTGATCACACGACTCACACGAGTTTCAACAAGAGAGCGGGTACATATATAAAAATAGATATTTTATCCTGTGCATCTATAATTGACACCGGCTCCTGATGTCAAACGCATATTTTGAATGCGTTTTACGCCATCCAAGATGCATGTACACCCAAGCCCAGGGCCCCAGCCCCCAGACCACGCCCCGCAGCCTCATACAAAGGAGAATCCGTGTGGCTTGAAAACACGTGATGGAACAATACCTTAAAACCCTGCACTCTACTATAATCACGTCATGAAACCTACGACGATAACAAATATTTCTCTCTACTGACTACATACTCGCATCAGAGAGAGAGAGAGAGAGAGAAAGTATGTACACCACAGAGTATCAGAGAGCCAGAGAGAAAGTATTTACACCACAGAGTATCAGAGAGCCTAAAACGACATGGCGATCATTGTTTTCTTTAAAAAAAAATTGTATCCACAACACAGGAATGTATCCCGAATTCCCAGCAGGCGCCATAGCCCAACGCTGAACATATAGATAATGAACGGTGTAACAGCCTTTTAACACTTTACAACCATGATAGATTCAATCTCTGCGATAGCAATTGTGACCTGCGCTTGTGTCTATATCGCGCAGACAGGCTATGTACCCGTGGCTGCGTTTGCGGGTTTGACCCTGTTCATTGTGGTGTGTCGTATACTATTCCAGAAAGGGGGCGAGCATAATACATCACTACTGTCCACTATAGTTGCTGGTTTTATAAGCGAAGTAATCGAACAAATTGCCAACGAACCTCGCACAGCCACAGCTGTCCGCAATTTGGTCTCTAATCAGGCCCTTGTGTCGGCACTCATCGAGGGAATAGCAAAGAACATGACTGACGAGAGGCGGCAAGCTCTGATTGACGAGATTAAACTTTCTTTTCCCCAGACTATGAAGGTATGTATTTAGTGATATATATATATATATATAAAGTTATTTACATGAGATAAAGTACGCCAAGCACCGGGTTGATTTCTTCAGTCTGGACTGCACGGATTGTTAATTAAATTAACAATGCCATTATTTTCTCTCTCGCCTTCAGGCGGGTATGCTGTATACTTTCTCGAGTGAAGAGATGAAAGTTGTGATGAAGGAATTCACTGAGAGTCTTCTCAATGACGAGGAACTTCGTTCCTCGATACTCAAAGCTGCAGCAGAGGTAAGTTGGCCTTTCTGGTCATATCGTACTTGTTCATACCCGCTTCTACTTCGTGTTTAGCTGGTTCAACCAGTAGAGGTACTAAGCAACAATTCCGTTGCGCACTTGCATATAGGTGACATCTGTTGTGGCTGAGGATACTTCAGTTGCTGATAATATCAAGAAGATAACGGGCAATCTATGTCGTTCCGTATACAAGGACGGAGTGGAGACAGCCCAGTATTACATTCCATTTGTACCCAAACGCGATTCATCGTCCGCGCTTGTTGTAAAGAATGGTATGATAGCTGCAAAGAACGCGTAGTTTATATCCATTTATAGTGCTATAAATGAATTACAAATAAAATATTCTTCACATTGTTCCCTAGCCAAGCTCGTTCTGGCACTACATGAGTACAAAGAACATTATCACATTGATTATCACATTGATGCGGACGAAATTTCTACGTATATGTTTGAGTCTTTATTATGAAGCATGCAAGAGTTCTATGAAAGTATTGACACGCGTGGGTGTTTATAGTAGGATTTTTATACAAAATTCTGTAAAGTACATCAACACATACGATGTCGGAAACAAACGTACAAACGGCGACGGCTGCACCTAGTACTCCCCTCACGGGTGAGTATGTGTACATATATAAATCTTTACCTTTTAAGGCCGTATGTATTATGGGCATTTTTTTTTTCCAAATACATTCAACTGTCAAATAAAACAAAATATCTTGTGAAGTGTCATGGTTTTCAACATAATGTTCACTGATAATTTATATTTTAATGAGGTGTATCCAACACCGTATGTAGTGCATTTTTAGACTTGCAGATACATCCATTCATAGCTTTTATCAGTAAATCAATAGAATTGAAATATGACAGGAGCTAGAGCAGAAGGCGTTCTGGACTTTGTTCTTCTCTGTGGCGAGCTGAAGAGAACTAAACGTACTGGCTGGGTGAACAACAACGTGACACTACCAGAAAGCATCTCCGACCACATGCACAGGTAAGAGCTAGACTGCCGCGTTCATAGTGGTCGCTGCACGACGAGCAATTATTATTTTGCATATTTATATATATATATATATATATATATATATATATATATATATATATATATATATACATATATATATATATATATATATATATATGTAATATATATATACATACATATATATATATATATATCATATATATATATATATATATGTATGTATACATATACATGTATGTATATGTATATATATATACATATATATATATATATATATATATATTATAATATATATATATATATATATATATATATATACATATGATGATGATGTGTGTGTATGTGTGTGTATGTTGTTATATTATATATATATATATATATATATATATATATATATATATATATATATATATATTATATACATGCATATGTATGTATGTATATACATGTTGATGATGTGTGTGTATATATACGCATAAAAAATATATGTATATATAATATATATAGGTACTTGTATGTATGTAGACGTATATATGTAGCTCCATATGTATATATAAATATATATCTGTACACACACACACACATATATATATATATATATATATATATATATATATATATTACTAGGTGTGATGAGTCTTTATATTATTGTGAATTGCGTGACATTTAATTAAGATATGCCAACCAGTTGAAACTATTTTTGTGGCATCGATTCTATGACCATTTATACGAATGGTTTCTGCATCCTCAAAAATTTGTAGAATGGGTCTGCTGGCGTTTCTCTGCGATGATAAAACTCTCGACAAGACAAGATGCGTGAAGATTGCAATGGTACACGATCTGGCAGAAGCGATTGTAGGCGATATAACACCTTACGACGGTGTCAGCAAAGAGGCTAAAGAAAAGTATGCAGTTTTTCAATTTTACTGAAATATATGGATGGGGCTCGTCTACTCGAAGAATTTCTTATCCAATTAACCTCGCACATTAGCGTCTCTGCATGAGCATCAAA
Organism: Sphaeroforma sirkka; assembly: GCA_001586965.3. Classification (NCBI taxonomy): domain Eukaryota; class Ichthyosporea; order Ichthyophonida; genus Sphaeroforma; species Sphaeroforma sirkka. The sequence continues at coordinate 45,011 of LUCW03000620.1, forward strand.
ATATTGACAATTTGAACCTCGAAAAAGTTGGAATCCCAAGTTTCAAATTAATTCGCATTTATATTCGGTGATTTGAATAGGATGGAAGATGATGCCATGAAGTCAATATGGTAAGTTGATGTTTTGAAAAATGTACTATACCGCAAGTCGAAATACTATTATTTGAAAACAAAAGCGGCTATTGTCCTTTTGTTCCCATTTATAATTTAACAATGCGGAAATCAATCTCTCTGACTGTTTGTTGAAATCATAGGAAGGAAACCTTGCAAGACTCTGAGGCTGGCAAAGAGCTGTACGAATTATGGAGAGAATACGAAGACGCCAGCACTCCCGAGGCGCTATTTGTCAAAGATCTAGATAAATTTGAGATGATCTGCCAGGTAATTCAGTTCAGATCGTAATGCCTTGTAAAATATCGGTGTATTGTTTAGTGCATTGGAGGAGAGGTAGGTCACGTATGCTCACCGTTGGTCATTCAAACGAAAATGGTTTCAAATTTCTCTGCAGGCGTTTGAATATGAGAAGGCAGAAAATCGTCCCGGTGAATTGCAAACTTTCTTTGACGGTACGGAAGGTGTGTTTAGCACTCCCCAGGTCAAGTCGTGGGTTGAGGAGCTCAAATCGAGACGGAAGGGCGAGTAGTATTTATATAATAAATATATACAATTGCAATTACTTCTACGAGAAATGGCTGGTGGGAAAGACAATTCTTCTATCATCAAAATTTGACACCTAACGATTCAATGCGAGATCGATCTCCCATACGCTTTAGAAAGGTTGGCTTCCAAGATATGTAAATTCACTGTTGTGGCTGTTTAATACTACAATTCCTTTTCAGCCAATGTCAATAGACGTCGTGGGGTGTGAACTAATATTTCCAATAATTCCGCTTCCGTGAATCCCTTCGATACGTAGAAAGGTATGATTATTTCTACGATGAACGCAAAACCGTGTCCGCCAAATTTCTGTGTGGAGGGCGTAAAATTGTATTAAAATTTGAAAGAACCACCTAAAGTTCTTGTATTGTCCCAATGATTGTGAAACCTTTATGGTTTTGAACATCTGTAAGAAGCTGATGAGAGAAAATAATTTTCGAGAAACAGTTGAACCTTACAATTTTTTTGCAGTTTTCAATCAGCGCATATGGGGTACTTTCAAATCGAATATACCTTAAGTCTGTGTTTGGTATAGATGTCGTGCGCAATCACCACTTGTGAACCGTGTCCCGCATCGATCAGAGTTCTGATCATCCTTAAACGGTCATGTTCAGAAGGCACTTCAACATTGAATTGCAGAGTATGGGTCCATGATTCCGACATGCCAAAGAAATCGTATTCAATAATACACCCTGCAGCGCAGTAGTACGAGAATAAGGATTACGCTATAAGAGTTGCGCAGTAAGCCGCAAAGTACACATTGCGGAGCAGAATAGGCTAAGCCGAATTTTTGTCCGGAGCTGCCACAATTGAATGCACTCGACTAGTTGTTCTACCTTTACGTACCTTCTTTGGCGAGGAGCAACAGTAAGGCTGCATCTCTGCAGAATGTGCGATCGATGTGACCCATTACGACCCTGCTGATATCTGCACCGGCCTCTCGTAGGACATTCAGCACCTATTTGTACAGGAGAAGAGGATGTACATGAGTGCCTTGGCAACTAAGTCCTCAGTGTGTGCAACCGACCAGTACTACATTTCTTACAATATTTTTCCGAAGTACAAATCTGCGACAAGATGACGGAGCATGCTTCCGGCGGTAATACAAAATAGGACTAAACTTCGATGATTTGACTCTACATACCTGGAACGGAGATGCGGGGTAGGGTCCAGGATGAATTGTGATTGCTGCCCCCGTCAACCTTTGTGCTTTGGCTGCGGCCTGTAGCACTCTTCGCTCGGAGCCTTGTGTATCATGGAAGTATAAACAACAATAAAAACATTTAAAACTCGAACCGAATATCGCCCCCAAGTTGAAAGCCGCCTGTTCACTGCTATGCAAACCGAATTCGTTAGCTGTATTTGGCTACATGTAGATCAATTTCTTGTTTACTTACCCGTCATCTGCGGAAAGCTGCATCCAAGTTCTCCAATAATGCCAGCGCGAACGCCGTCAATTCCTACTTCGATTTCGTCTACCTGTACAATATACGTGCATACAGAGTAAAAGATGAACGATAAGTTCACGACCTGGGAACACGGAAGACCATGGACGCCTGGAAGGCTATGAGGCAGGTTTGATAGTTTTGGACACAACTGATGGTACGAAAGAAACAAGCAAGGGAAATCGAACCTTTCACTTACAGTAATCCAAACAAATGCATGATGTGTTGATTTGAAGTGCGAACACACAATCTGAGAAGTCATAAATTGAAAGGCGAGTTCTCTATCGGAAATTAGACCGATTCACCGTGCGAATGATTGGATGGGGATTTGAACACACGAGTCGACGAAACCGGAAGCTTGTGACACTAGTCTTTACGGCCATGCTTACCATCACTTGACACAGCTCGTCGACTGTCATATTTTTCACTTCATCTGCAAGAAACAAAGGTTCGATTCTTTGAGACGATGCACTTAATAGGGGAAGAAACAGCGAGAGAGGGTTGTAAATGGACGCAAAACAAAATCTACTTGGCGTTCACGGTAAAATTTACCATACCGGTGTGTGTTTTGTTGATGTAGTAACCAGTCCCATAAACGACATGGACTTTTGCCTCTGAACTCACTTTCTGCAAAGCTCCGATAAAATTCGGTCCTCTGCACAGCGAACAAAGCGAATGAATATAGCTTTATCAATTATCAACGTTCAACGGAGAAAGAGCAGCTGTGAGCGATTTTCTAGCGTCTGTTAAATCGAAGCTAGCACGGCAATAAATCCGCTTGAAGAACAACAATCAACTGATACTGAGCGTAATGTATGTACGACAGCAGGGTGTGTCACTCTTTACCGAATTCCGTGGGTGGTGACATCGACAATACAAGGCACCAGATTTGCAAGCGACGGCAAGAGACCAAGAGTTTTCGAGTCTGCATCAATTACAGAAGAAACGTTCCGATTCAGATTGCGACGTGTATTTTTGTAGCGACTGCTTCTAGGTGTGGTGGGTTTGAATGGCGTCTTATATCTAGATTGAACGTCATCGCTCTATATGGTGCGATCGTTTGATTCAAATTGTAGATGTAAAATAACCAGTGAAGTACCTTTTGCTTTATCGGCGAAATCTGTCACATCAGCGCAAACGTCATTCTCGATATCGGTTAAGGTCAAATTGCTTTTATTGCAATTCCAATTGCCTCTTATCCACCCGATATTACCCAGAGTAATTTCAGCATCGCAACATGAGTGAAATCTGAATTGAGTGTGATAGACAGCAGCAAAGCAGTATGGATTCGAAACATTCCTGTACAATATGATTACAGGGCAGCCTACATATATAAATTGGAATCGCGGTGCACCTCGTTGAGAAGGTTGAAAGTTATACTGTCACGTGCTGCGGAATGGCTTACACGCCAGGTATACATCAAAAATGAGCACAATATATATTGCGGATAATGTTTCCCTGCATAACGCGAATACGGTACATTCCAGCGCAGTTATTCACTAGTCAGTAGATTTGAATTGTTTCTACATAAATCCAGTTCAAAGGCAGGGTGTGAGTCATTCGCCAGTGCATCAACACAAAGTTGAGCACATTTAATGAATGCACATGCCTCTCATCCTTCGGCTTCTTGAAAACCGGAAGATAGTTTATATGCAAATGCTCATGTGCTAGTGTCAAACCCACATCCTTCGCATCAATGTCTCCCTGAACTGTACGGATCCCGCCTGTATGAAATAAAAAAGGGTTTCCTCAAACGTCTCAAACTGAAAGTCGATTAATAACAT
>LUCW03000621.1:0-55073 GCA_001586965.3 Sphaeroforma sirkka
TATATTTGTGCACAATATTATATATGTACATAATTCTGTAGTACAATATGAATTCCGATCATATAACTGTTGGTTTAAAATCTGACTATATCCGCTCTATGATCAGTCATTGCTCGCAGTGTAAACCGTTCGAGCAGACAGTACCTTTTTGGCTTTCTCGTAAAGATCCCGGCATTGTGGACACTAAATGATGTGCTAACAGATTCACTTAAATCGTAGTGATGTGAAATAAGTATCGTGGGTGGTATCTTCAGGATTAGCTGTATGCTGTACAGCAGTTGTCGCATACAATGAATATATGGTGGTAGGTGCTTTTATTTACGGTTCAGCTATAATTATACACCCGAGTTGTATTTATTTTCTATTTATGCATTTGTTGGTTCGGGAAGGTTGGGTTGGGTTGCTAGGGTTCAGTAATCAGTATCGTTTCCACACACACTGCCACGGCCCACAGGGTTGTTGGGTTTTTAGAAATACTGTTCATAGCATCCTGAGAGTCCTGAATAATCAACATTCTTTTTTCAAGGGGCTATGGATGCTTTTCATAGCCTCCTCGTTCAATTCTAGGAGGCTATGATGCTTTTTATATATTTTTATTTCACAGGGGACATAGCCTCCTAAATTGAACACAAGGGATTTGAAGAAAAACATATGTAATATATTGTGTATGTATTGTAAATATTTCTGGACCCAATAACTTCGATCCAAGATACATTTGATGCATACACAATTGTTGGACTTAGTTCGATAAAATTTAATAGGATGTGGAGGCAATGAATTGCTTGACAACAGCAAATCGCACAAATATTTAGGCGTTGTGTGGAAACAGTCAGAATATCATTTTTGATTACTCATCAGCTTCCGAAAATACATCGAGGTGGGGAATGGGCTTCTTAACAGCTGGGACCACAAATTGAATATCAGAAGCGGGGCGTTCCCCATTGACAGTTGTTGCATGTTAATGAATAGGTAAATTCGTATCCGTCAGAAAGCGTATTTGTTCTGGTATTAACATCTGTAGATGTAAGTGCCTGTAGTAGATTCTCATGAACTCTGTTTTCTATCGGCGACTACGAAATAAGTTTGGCTATGTATGTGAGATTGGTCGTATATGGTATTGCTAAAGCGGCTCAAATGTACCTGAAACCCCTTCGGAATCCTTCATGGTCAGGGTAATACTGTTAAATTTTCACCAATACATGGACACAATTCACGACCACTGTTCGTATCAGTCATCGCAATGCGGTCTACCGTGCTATTGGGTGTAGAATTACAAATGTGGTTGGTCATGGTAAACAACAGCCGCTCGAAACCCAAACCAAAATGTGATATAGTATATTATCTTCCGCGACAGCTATTTGTTCGAATTTCAGTATTCTGGTCATGTATTAGGTTCGCTTTCGATCAATAAGGTGTTTTCGTATAGAAAATTCCGTTATGGCAGATTTATTGCCCTTTGCAGGCTCGTCTATATGTTTGAATCCGATTTGTAACATTGATCAAAAATTCAGGGACACATTCGGATACCCCAGCACAATATTTGTATCAGCTATTTATTTTATGAGCCTCCACTGTTGCATTTCAGATAATAGAGTCGCCCAGTTGTAGCAACGACAGTACCCCCATCGTATCTTTGGACGTACAGCTGTGTGGCTTCTCTCAGTCTAATACCCGATAGCTTTTGAATTTATTGAGATACTGACCGAGAATATATTATTATTGTTTTAAAAAGAGAGAAATATGTATTTTCCAATATAAAAGTACAACCATCTGTGCATTTAAAAACATATCGTGTATTTTTAATTTTAGTGAGAGGTATTTTTGTATGACATTGTAAAATGCTTCATATTTTCTATAATATTTACATTCACCGTTGTTCGAACGGCGTATGTACACTGAGCTACCATGTCATTATTATGTAGCGATCTGTACGTTTTCTTATTGCATTTTGGGAAAGCACATGATTCTTTTTTCTTAATTAAGAATCTGAACCCAATTCCTATTAATCCTTTACCCAAAATCGGCAGAATCCAAAACTTAAACCCATTTTTTTCGCTACGTGATTATTAATTAAGAATAAGATACTAATCGTGTCAAAGCGGTGGTACTTAATAATAAATTCCTCATGCGTACTTCCTATTTCTTAATTAAGCCAATTTTTTGTTTCAAGATAATTTCTTAATAATGAACGACATATTAAGTGAAATAACATTCATATTTCTTAAAAAAATATTATTTGGCGCTTGTGTACACGACTACACATGTGATGAAGATCTTACCACTACGAATAAATAATTAAATACATACTAAAATACAACTTTAACAGACCACAACTTCAAAGCTGTGCTCAGTATAAATCATCAATAACTATTCACAACGAACAAGTAGGACAAGATTATAGCATGGCCAGTGGACGAAATCTTTTTTACATCGTCGTACCATTGTTTGGCGTGCTTCTTCTCATAATGTATTATAGCATTATTCGCATTCTTGCGATTCCATGAGTAAGTTTTAGTGTTGTCGCAATACCTGCAGGTAGCTTTGTTGCAATCGTCATCGTCAACTTTAAACTTTGTGGCTGCGAAATTTAGTTTTGTTGTTCTTTTGTTATCCCTCGATAAAGTTTCAAACAACTATACTGACTTGCATCGTCAATAGCATCAATGTTAATCGGCTGCATCCTCTTGATAGAGGATCGCACATTATCTGATTTTCGCACACTCATTTCAGAGGGGGGTAATGGTGTCAGTATCGGTAGCTGTTGTTCGCCCAGTGCCGTCACTTTTCTCCGCCATACTTACATTCACTTCTACACTTCTACGCCCAATGCACAACCCCTATATAAATAAAAGTTTGTACTGAGAAAACAATTGCATGTTATAGTAATAGACTTTGCCTTGAGACCTAGTCCCTCACATGCTATAAAAAATAAGTACCGGTTCTTAAAATTTCTTCAGATATCGGTATACATGATTATTAATAATTCTTAAAATTGTTAAAAAGATATCATACACGATTCTTAATAAGTCTATAACCTGCCTTAATCCTTCTTTCTTAATTAAGAAATAGAATATTTCTTAATGGCCCAAAATTGCGCTGCATACTTCATAATTCCCAATTCTCAATTTGCTCACCATGCATAAATCTGAAATTTTCAAATTCAGGAATGTGCCTTAATACGTATTTCTTACAAAAATTACGGCAATTATTTTACTTAATTTTTTTTCGTAATAATGACATGGTAGGTCAGTTGTACAGTCGCAGTATCGTACTGCGGTCTGCGTGGTGACTAGTAGTGCGTACTGAATACATACATGTGCCCCATATTGGTAATTTCGTCAGATCAGTTTTTTTTTGGTAAAAAACGGATCTGATTTGCAAAGATACAAAAATAAAAACGATTGGTGGTATCCATAGTAATCAATTTCATTGGTTTATTATAACATAATTTATTGTGAGTTTTTGCTCTCTGCAACTCTTTTTCTGTTCACTCATCACTGTTCCGTGTTCACTGTTCACAGGATTATATCATTTATATGAGCCTCAGAGACTGAGAGGCTCAAAGTGGCTGAGACCTGAGAGTCTGAGAGTTACTGAGTCACCTGAGTAGTGAGTGCCTCTCCTCTCTCTCAGAGTCTGGTGGGGTAAATTTTGAGTGAATAGTGAATACATCAGAATAATTGGGATGTGGTTGTCACATTTCAATATTTTAGTTGTCATAGTCCCCTCATATCCTCGTCACAATGAACGATAGATCTGAAATTAAGCATGCCATGATATTTAGTTGATGCATAAGCTCTTTGATTCTCAGAAGCACAAAGCCTCAAACTGTGTTCGATTGACTTTATATGCACATATTTCACTTCCCAAAGCTGAAAGTATCGCTTTAAATATATTCGCTGTAGCTCAGTAACACGGAACATGCGAAAAGAAGGCTTACCAGAGATATTACACTCGTGCTCGTCACAGTGTAGTACAGAAAAGTCCAACACATCGGAAAACATGTACCTCTCAAATAAATTGGACACAGAAACACGAAGCAGTAGTCGGAATAGAATGCTATCGAAGAATGATAAAAGCAAAGACACGTGCAAAATGTGTAGTAAAAGTGGATGCAATACAACTTGTACGTCTGCGGTCGGACATGAGAAGTGTTACCTACTTGCAGATGAGAAGATAGAAAGGTTTCATGAAGTCGCGCCAAAATGGGTGCAAAAACCGAATGTGGTTCAGAGAATGCTTGGGGTACAGCCTTGGACATTGACCTCGTACTACGGTATACAAGTATGTTGAAATTTATATATGTGCTAAACTTTAAACGTGAACTTTGTACTAGTCGGGCAAGAGTAAGACTTCCAGGAGAAGGGAGAAGCTTTGTTTACTACTATCAATATTTATAGAAGTGAAATCTTATGTCAGTCCTAAAATGTACAGATGTCCTGCATATTCTCTCTGTCCAGACATAATGCCTTAGTTGTCCAGACATATTTCTTTGAAAATGTGCTTCATGTGGGCGTATCTTTTTTGAAGACTCAGAAGGCCTATAGTTGACTCTAGAAGTGAATGTGTATCCTACTTGTATGCATATGAATACATCTACTGTTTATCAATGCAAATAATCAAAATCACTCACACGTGATGCGATTCTAGTACAAATAACAACTCTTGATCGAAGAAATATAAATGGGTCGCAGTTTCAACGATTACTATATGCCATGATATAGATAAAAAAATGACACGTTTTATATTTTTATATATATATATATATATATATATATATATATATATATATATATATATATATATATATATATATATATATATATATATATATATATATATATATATATATATATATATATATACATAAACATATATATATATATATATATATATATATATATATATATATATATAATATACGTGCATATATATATATATATATCGACATACATATGAATATGAATAAAATAAATATATATTATGTATATATATATATATATATATATATGTGTGTGTGTGTGTGTGTGTGTAACCATACATATGAATGTATATGAATATATATATATATATATACACATATATATATATACATATATATATATATATATATATATATATATATACATACATGTGTGTGTGTGTGAATATGGATCTTGTGTATGCACGCATGTGCATCCATACATCCAAATCATATATATCCGTATGTATATATATTTTGTATATGTTATATATATATATATATATATATGTATTATCCATTTCTATTCGCACAAACATTCACATAAACAGATGCACAAGCTATATATGTATGTCAATATAGACGTATATATATATATATATATATATAAATATATATATATGCATTTTTATATATAAACATGTGTATGTATTCATACATATATATATATATATGTATATACGTATATATATATATATATATATATATATATATATATATATATATATATATATATATATATGCATATATATATATATATATATAAGTATCTCTCTATCTATCTATCTATCTATTTATGTATATGAATGCATATATGAATACTTATACTTATATGTATATATATATATATATATATATATATATTATTGAGTTATACACGGTAATATTGCTGAAAATAGCAGAACAGTCGGAATTGCAGCTAATAAATGCAAACATACATATTAAATACATTACCACTCAGTGCGCGGGAATACTTGCATAAATCCAAATGCATTTTTCTCATTTTAACTGGTCCTTGATCGGATAATTGGCACTCAGTATACCTTGCAAGTGGTTTAGACGGAATTTCTCCCTCCCTGTGACGTGGATATTCTCAACCCTTTCCCAATTGTTTGGTTGAGTATTTTTGTCAACATATTTATACAGTACAGATCGAGATTGATTCCCAATTGTCACTGTATTAACTATTGATTGTTCAGGTGTGGGAACAGGACAACCAATACATTGAGAAATACTATAGACTCACGGGTCCCGATTGGGGTAAGATCTGGCAGTCGCTATTCTACCTACACAACCAATCGGCCAACGTATACAGGTAGATCTGTCACTAGATGATGTCGTTCACGCGTGTTTAAGGATATGCTCGTGTCAATTGGTGTGGATTCACAAGTAGACATTTGACATGTGTGAATACTGTTTGCTTTAGTATGTCTGCGTTGATTGTTATAGATAGAAACCGCACCTCCACAAAATCGTACGTAGTACTAAACATAAGGTCCGATCTGACACTCGCACCTAAGTTCAGGGCACCTATATGTTTTTTGCACCATACCCTATTTCCACACCCTATTCGCATAGCTTATTGTCACACCTTATTCCTATCCCCTAATCCCACATAACCGCCTCAATGCGTCCCCAGTCACGGCTTAGCTGTGGTAGGCTTCATGCTGCTGTGCTGGCGGGTGTGTTTCCATTGGCTGCCACAGCTCGAGGCTACATACACAGACTTCTGGGTGTGGCTAGCCTTCTTTGTGGCGTGTTGCTTGTGCTTTGCTGGATCCGTTGGATATCACCTGACATGGTGTCACAGCTCGGAGGTATGTGCGTACGTGTCTATTTATAGACCTGGGCGACTCATGCAGGTCTATTTATAGGAAAAGGAAATTCGTGCAGATCTATTTATAGAATTGTATATTTGCTGGTGCTTGTGTAAACGTCGTTGAATCTGTGCTGTATCGTACATATTGATACAGGGTTTTAGGGTTTTACAAAAAAACCCGCCTTCCTGCAGGAGTGTAGTTCAGTTCGTTCGGCGGTATCTACAGGGTTCCAGGGTTTTGTTAAAATTCCTGGGATATTAAGTGTGGGTGCCTTCAGCTGCTCGCAAAACCCTAAAACCCTTTGCCGCTCACCCACACCTACCTACTGCTTTAAACCCATACAACAACCCATATATACTTCTTAGCCAGAACTAACACCCCCTCTTTCTCGTACATTTGCTTTGGCCTTAGACCTACTTCCTGGGCGGGTGCTGGGATTGGTCCGGTATAGTGTTGATCTGGTTCGGGTGCATGCACCTCCTAGTGCATCAAGCCTTCCCATGTGACCCGTACTTTTACGTTTTCTACACCACCCTGCTCACAGTCAATGCGCTGGCCTTTCTGAGTCTGGTGTTCAAGAGGTGGTTCCACACTGCCAAGAATAGGTATGTTCTGAGCATTCTGGTAGAGTGTGTACTTGTGTGTCTATGAATTGGTATTCGCAATATGTATATATATATCTTTATGAAAGTGTGTACTTGTGTGTTTATGAACAGATTTTCTCACTATGTATATAAATCTGCATGATAGTGTGTACTTGTGTGTTTATGGATAGGTATTATCAATATATATATATATATATCTCTCTTTATGAAAGTGTGTACCTGTGAGTATACGCATAGGTATCCTCACTATGCATATGTATCTACATGATAGTATGTTTGTATCTATGTGTGCACAGGCCTTCCTTGCATCTGTTGTTTTGAAAATAGAGTACCACATATCCAAATCACAACAAACATTTCATATAACTTAGGGTTTTAGGAGTATTGTTTGTTTTATGGAAATGAATATTTGCACTCCAGTATCGACTCTGTGTCGTTGTGTGTATACAGATGTCTGTCTGTCTGCTGGTTCAGTTATATATATGCACTCGAATGTGTGTTGTCGTGTGTGTACATACTCACTCCCAATATACTTTGAAGTTTAAAACATTGAGCCTACGTATATACCCTTTCACGCGATGTTTGCCAAAGCCTTGAGAGTTGAACCCGAACTACCTCAGTCTCTGAGCGTATCCAAGAGACCCATACTACTATTGTCAATATAATCCAAATAATAATAATAATAACGTATCCCACGCATACTACCTACACAATAATAATACTAAAATATGAATGTTTCTCACGCATACTACCTATACAATAATAATAATAAAATAAGAACGTATCGCGCGCATACTACCTATACACTAATAATAATAACAATAATAACTTATCTCATGCACACTACCAATACAATTATAATATTAATATAGTACTGTGACTCAATGTGCTTCCATTTCCCTTCACGCCGTGGTACACAGAGCCTTGAGGGTGAAGCTGGTGTGCAGTCTCGGAGTGTCGACGGTCCTACCGTTCATGCATTACGTTTACCTTCACGGGCCTGCTGAGATGGTGAATCACCTGAAAAGTACGTTAAATGGGATGATATATGTACATACTCGAACCAGGCATGCTGTGCGATTGACAGGATTTCTTCGGTTTGTCTATATAGTTATGTATATATGAAATATATATAGATATATATAAATTATGGATATACATATATATATATATATGTGTGTGTGTGTGTGTGTGTGTGTGTGTGTGTGTGTGTGTGTGTATTTATCTATATATATATATATATATATATATATATTGATATATATTCAATTGCATGTATGTTTCAATCAACCTACTTCCTCACATGCGAGTATTCGCCAGCTGTATCTTCATACTAACCCATCTATCTCCCTTTTAACATCTCCATCTCCGCAGTGCACATTCTTATCTCCGAGGTAATTGTCCTGTTTGTGGGTGCGTCCCTGTACGCCCATCTTCTCCCAGAGAGTCGGTTTCCGGGTGTATTCGACCTCATCGGCAGCTCACATAACATACACCACGTCACATCCACTGCAGCGGTGACAATGCACTGTTATGCCATGTGGCAGACGCAGCTGCTGAATGCGCAGAGGGGATGTCCTGTGCAGAGTATAGGCTAGAATGTCATCCAGATAGCGAATAGATGTAGTCTAAAATGTCATATAGATTTTGAATCAATGGAGAGATACAATGTCAATAGTAGATATAGATTAAATCGATAGTGGTCAATGTGACCGTATACGGTGAGGCCTGGTCAATCACACGAGGCCATACGCAACACAACTAAATGCAGATATACAAAGTCCATAGTTAATGAATCAAGTCGATACAGGACACTGTAACCATTTTTAACGAGACTGGTTCAATCGCACGAGGTCATATAGATAGCAAATACATGTAGAGATGCAATGTCAAAAGAATTAAAATTAAGTCGAAAAAGGCCAATGTAACCGTTTAAAATATAGCCAGCTCAATCGCACAGACGCGCACCATTCACCCGCCTCGGCTATTTCGTACTTTGGATTCGAAGAGGAGGGCAGTCTGGCTAACTTACATTATAGTCTGCTAACAAGTATATCAGGGGGCTGGGATATGTTTATAGATGTGTTACACATATGCATCCATATAGAGTATGGGAAAACACATTCGTGTAGGAAGGTTGATATTCATACAGCATATCTAGTCCTATTCAGAATTACTGAAGTGTGTACATAGCACTTGCTATTTATGAACATACTCTTCTGTAGTGGTTTAAAGAATGAAATCGTGATATAAGTGCGAATGGAAAAAGGAGTTATGAATCGATCGTCTCGGTAATGAAAAGCGTTTACAATCTCCAAACCAATTACAATACTGACCGATCCACCCTAAATATGTTTGTCAGGCATACTCGAATTGCGTTGTACAGGTTCAGCTTTGTGTTCCCATCCATATTAGAGTCTATATATTCCCAATTGATGGCTGCAATCCACCCACTAGTGTCTCGTTCTCAGATTGAGTTGTACAGGTGTAAATTCATTTGTTCACATCCAAATCAGTATATATATATATATATATATATATATATTCCCAATTGATGGCTGCTTTACCATAGCCTCATAATCAAATATCACTACTGCCTCCCACTGGACCCTAAACCCTAAAACTAGTGTCCTGGGTCTCTCATGATGGCTGTGTTGTCTCCCATAGTCCTCAACTGTTCGTCGTCTCGGCCCAAAGTCCACAACTTCTCTAATTCGTATCTTCTCCGAAGGTTCTCCTCCATCAAATGGATCTGCGCAGGGCGATCCGTTATTAGTCCACTTCGTTCGGATGTATGTATGTGATGTGATCCAACAGGTGTATGTGTATGCACCCGTTGCTGCAACGAATAGGACACCTCATCTACACACAGAAAATACGGGACAGTCTAAAACAAGTACTGGTCAGGTTCACACTCTCTCAATTTAGACCACCTGCCAGCCTGGATACACTCGTGTCGACCCTAATGCCTACGTTTCTATTTATCCGGTATTCCTGCCTAGTAATACTTCCCTCACTATTCCCAACTACGATACGTTGTCCGTATACTAAGAAAATTTGTCTGCCTCTAACTGCATCCCACAAGCGATATCCTGCACTTATCTTCGCATGCACGCGTGCATACCTGGATGTCTCCCATGTTCACGACCATCCACTTGCTTTCCGGCTCGCCTTCAAGCGATACTCTACTGCCTTTGTGCCGTCGACCTTTGAACTGTACAGGCGACAATGGAAGGTGCAGATTAAGTTGGTCCATGACTAAGACATATACATACCCAACCCCATCGACCGGATATCAACGCCTAGACGTAAACCCCTGGCCCAAAACCCTAGGCTGAAGTAGGTATCATCGAGTGGTGGATACTGAAGGGTTCTGGTGTTGTTCAATAGAATTATGGCAAGCTTGTTGTGAATAAACCAACGCAAGAGAACTTTAGGCGCAATACCTGACGTATAAGGTACATCGAGAAGTGTGACAGAAAGGCTAAACAAATGATCGAGAGCATAATAACCTACTCTACACAGGCATGGATAAAATATTGAAGCCTGGGTAGGCGTTACACAAACATTCGAAGTATACTTTAGCCTGCGCAACCTCTACCTTTCAGAGAACGAGAGGTACAAATAAACAAGCAAAGACAACTGCAGGGATATGTCATTGGTGATAGTAGAATGCGCATATATGCAGTGTGCATACGAATGCTCATTAATGTCCGTATGTTTAGCTTGACTTATACGTAGGAACGATAGATAGAGCTCATCGATTGATATGATTATTGCAAAACTAGGGATATACCAAGGCATAGTACCAGCACCTACTTGAGAATTCGATCTGACATCCAGGTTAAATATTTTGAATACTAACAGTCACAATAGATGATTATGCAATATATATATAAATAGATATCTATCTATATATATAAACAGATATTTCTACCACTGTGAGATCCTCATCATAGGTCATACCCACCTTTGATGTTAAGCTCTGCGACACTGATTTGATGTGTCGCATGGCTAAGCACGTGGCGATAATCATATAGTCGACAGAATCGCTCCTTCGACGGATATCGATGGTCACAACATCCCTGTGAATGATACACCCGCCAAGATAAGTATTTCGTAGCAATAAGTATGTACGAAGACTCAGATATACTTGTGCCTTGCTGAGATACTTAGGTCGAGGTCAGAAGTTGGTGATTATGTGTGGATAGAAAAGTACTGGACGGAAACGAGTGAGTGTGTCCGTTACATATGAAAGTTTATGGATCTGACTTGTTTGATGATTTCTATGCCAAGCTACAGTCAGCTGTAGTACGTACTCTACTTTTTGCTTCGTAGATGAAAATCTTAGAATAATCCACAAGGTAGGTAATGCAACCACAGCATCTGTTGTATACTATTGAATAGAATAAAAATGACCTCAAAAAAAAAGATGTTTAAATGATGCAATTGCTTAAACGACAGACGGAACACGATACATCTGTTCGTGGCAAGGTGAGCTTAACGTACATTTCGTTTCACTGTTTAAAAATTATATGGATGTAAGTCCAGCTATATTGATATATGAATATATATATATATATATATATATATATATATATATATATATATATATATATATATATATATATATATATATATATATATATATGTGCATGTATGTATAAACATGGCAATATATATATATATATATATACATATATATATTATATATATATATATTATCTATCTATCTACATATATAATATTGATGAATATATATATATATATAATAATCCATCTCACATATGTATGTTGCAAATATATATATATATCCATACATGTATTACATGCATATATGCATTATTATATACATATATACACATATATATTATTATATACATATAATATTATTACATATTGCAATGCATATGTACATAAATGACATGCATGCATGCATACATGCATTACATAATACGTGCATATGTGTATGCATATAGCCAATATAGCCAATATTATTATAATATGATAATAATATATATAATATTAGCCAACAATATATAATGTATAATAATATTAATATGTAGCATATATTTATTGATAACAATACATATTATATTATGCTAGCCATATGGCTCATAATAATAATGTATGTATGACATACATACATGCGTGTACATAATGTACATATGGCCATTATGTAACCAATACAATATTATTAACAATATATTATTATATGCAATTACATAATATTATGTCACAATAATAATATTACATACACAATATGTAATACATGGCCATAACCATATTACAATTACATATGTATAATGTATAGCTAATATGTAACAGCCAATAATATATATATGCAGCATATGTATATCGTAATATATATAATAGCATATATAACATATTACATATAATAATATTATATATTATTATTATGCATTATATATATGCCATATGTACATAATACATATGTACGCAATAGCCAACCATATATATGCATATGTATGATACCAATAATATACATACATATATGCATATTACAATATGTGACATATATGCCATAGCCATATATATATATATATATATATATATAATAATATGTATATGTATATATGTATATATATATATATATATATATATATATATATATATATATATATATATATAATATATATATATATATATATATATATATATATATATATATATATATATATATATATATATATATATTATGTGTGTGTGTGTGTGTGTGTGTGTGTGTGTGTGTGTGTGTGTGTGTGTGTGTGTGTGTGTGTGTGTGTGTGTGTATGTGTGTGCGTATATATATATATATCCGTACCATTACCTCCTATTGCTGTTAACACATGATCAAACTCCTACACCCGCATACACAGTCTCAACCCGCTTAACCTCCCCTACCCCGGACATACCCCTCTAACCGCACAAACCTGCAATGACTAAAATTCAGCATCTCCACAATGTCCTCCAGTTCCAATCGTGTAGCTTTGTCTGTCGCCCTGACCTCGTTAGCATCTACCATTCTTCCTCTACCCTCACCATCGCTTTCCTCGTCTTCACTGTCGATTTCTACTTCCATATACAATGGATCGTGTTCCGATTCCTCCAATTGTGAGCTTGTATTTATTTTCGTTCCGTGTGTAGTTGTAATAGAAGGATCGAGGATATCTGCATCGCCTTGTAGTTGTGCATCTTTAGATTGTGTTATTTCTGGCTGCTTCCCTGTATCCTGTCTTCGTACAATACTGCTGCAAAATTCCCTTGTATAACTCATTTGCATACTCCCCGCATGTGACATGTGTGTTTTAAGGGTATGTTTACAAGGCAATCTCATTCTACAAAGTGTCGTAGAAATACTTTTAGAGATTATATGTGTGGTGTTTAAATTCCCCTTATTCATAACATTCGCAACAGACCTCGAATGCACCCGAAACGCAGGCATTGTACTGGTTGTCAGGGTGCGCACCGTTGCTAGGCGTTGCATAGTTACAGGAACGTTTATAACTTGTCTTTATATTGGGCTTAGTCGCGAAATGGGGTCTGCTGGACGCACCAACTAAAGAAGTGTATAGATTTCACTGAGGTGTACGATTAGCGCAATATTAGTAAATATTACGCGTGCAAGGATTGTTCCTCTAAAAATTTACTAAATAGCTCTCTGAGAGAATGCTTGTGTATATTTTTTTTAAACGATTTGTTTTAAAAAATGAATACATACGTGCCCCCTGGGCCCTGGCCCTGGGTGTATGATTTAGAGGGCTATGCCCTGGGCCCAAAACTAAAACCCTGAACCTAAAACCCTATACCCTAAACAACAGGTCATCGACCATTCATTTGCATCACTATCATTTCCACCAATGAAAATCAACAATTCAACCCAGAGAGAACTAACACCAAATGGAGCGCATTTCCTTTAATCAGCACAGAGGATATATATTTATACACTACATAGTTGCTATCATAGTCGGGTGCACGAATAGTGATTACTATGGCTATTAGAACACTAGTAGTCTGCTCGGACGCACTCACGAGGCATATACCTTTTACAGGCTACATGCGAACGCAGACACTACCGCAACGGTATACAAACATCATGCAGCGATCACTAACAGCTCCACGCTTACACACTTTCGCACAGGCACATATTCGCATTGAAAGACCGAGACCCGGGCCTACATATGCCGTGCATAGATATATAAACAGTATCAAAAGTAGCACTAACAGCATTAAAGGTAGTACCACTGAGTCACTACCGTACAACGGTATGCGTAAGTATACCAAACCGGAATGCCTACAATCGCCGTTAAACATCGTGATTTGCGTACTTTTAGCAGTTCTGCACGTCAATTTAGCAGTGCTAAGGCAACAGCCCCCACTCTGAGCTATGCTGCCCAGTTGGTCAACGCTGCACCCAAGAAGGTTCAGCCGTATATGAAGCTAGCACGCATGGACAAGTATGTTGTTTGACAAATGCATGAAAAGTATTTTATTACATACTTGCATATTGTCAGTAATACAACCCAATATATATATATATATATAGTATGTTTTTACACACATGAACGTCGATAGTATTATATGTTGTATTCATTGGTGATAAGATACATACTATATATATATATATATATATATATATATATATATATATATATATATATATATATATATATATACGATATATATATATATGATATAACGATATATATATATATATATATATATATACATATATATATATATATATATATATATATGATATATATATATACATACATATATGTATGTATGTATGTATATATATATGTGTGTGTGTCTGTCTGCGTCCTGTCTGTGTGCATGCATATAGTTATAAATATGTTTGTATGTATGTATGTATGTATGTATGTATGTATGTATGTATGTATGTATGTATGTATGTGTGCTTGTACAGATGTTAGCATCTCTAAGGTTATACTTAACATATGTGTGTATTGTACTTGTGCGAAAGTGTTTGTACAGATGTTAGCATCTTTAAAGTTATCCTTAACACATGTGTGTATTATACTTGTGCGAGAGTGCTTGTACAGATGTTAACATCTTTGAAGTTATCCTCAACACGTATGTGTCGTGTATGTATACGAGACGTTCACGCTAAATATTGGTTTAAGAATCGCTCGGATGTTAGCATGTGGGAATTGATCCATAAGACATGTACTGTTTTTGTATATGTCTATACCTTTACCCCAGCGGATGCAGTTCAGGAAACTTTTTCTCTCGCTTATGGAGTGATGCAATAACTGCACACTGACAAACTCGCTCTGAAACACAGATCACGTGACGGATACAGATGTATCTGACATATATGCATATAGATATCTGTATAGCTTTTTGTGTAGGTATGTGTGTTTGTATTGGTCTAGGTCAACAATTACACTTGGTGCTCATATCTTTACTCACTATATTGTTTTTATGCGTATTAATGTTTTATCGCAAAATGAAGGACCAATCGGAACTACCTATGTGTTCATATACCAGTATAATTAGGAGCCCAATGCTACTACCATCGTACATATGTGCTCATATACCAGTATAATTAGGAGCCCAATTGCTACTACCATCGTACATATGTGTCCATATACCAGTATGATTAGGAGACCAATTGCTACTACCACCGTACATATGTGTTCATATACCAGTATAAGTAGGAACCTGTTTTCTCATATTGAATCGTAGACCATGGTGGCCCCAGTCATTTTATTCCAATATCTACTCACATACGTAAAACTCATAGACGTGTACGCCTACCACAGATTCACTAATCTCTAACACTTAAACCACAACTTCTCCCTTCTATGCACCATTATACACATTACTAATTAACCATATTGCTGTCCAAACTCGAACGTACACGCACACAGACCCATAGGGACATGGCTGTTATTCTGGCCTGGTGCGTGGAGTATCGCCTTAGCCGGTCCTGTTGCCGTGACCCCCCATTTAGGACTCCTGTCCACATTTGCAGTGGGTGCGTTTATTATGAGAGGGGCGGGCTGCACCATTAACGACATGTGGGACAGAAGGATAGACGACAAGGTATGCTCGTACACAGTCACCTGTGGTTATTGACACACATGGTCAATTCTATGTGAAAATGGATATATCTTTGTGTGTGTTTGTGCGTATGAGTATACGTCTCAGTATAACTCAACCCTGTCTCCTATTCTCAATGAAGTGAGACCTAGATGATCACAGAAGTCCTCAATGGGAATCACAGAAGTCCCAAATGGGGCAGGAGTCCTAAATTGGAGTTCAGGTCTGGGCGATAGGGCTGGCTAATGTGATACTGTTGATCCTTGTAACAAGATTGGTTCATCGCAACATTAAGTGGGCCGCTCCGCACTTGGGCGTTGTCAGTGGAGATGGGCCCATTAGTTAGACCGTTGCTAATGTCGAACGCACTTTTATATACTCTGCGCAAATAACAATGGTGAAATGGACCAGTTGGGCTAATACTGAGCCAAATGGACTAATATTGATTCAAATGGACTATTACCGAGCCAAATGGACGATTTCCTTTTCCAATGGACTGATACTGATACAAATGGACTATTACCGGTGACTAATTCTGCACTAACTACAATTAATTCGCCGCACTAATAGGTGGAGCGCACCCGCAGTCGACCCATTGCCAGTGGGGACGTGTCCATGGACCAAGCGTGGAAGTTTCTGTTGGGTCAGCTTTGTCTGGGCTTGGGAGTGCTGCTCACCTTGAATCCATACAGGTGCGTTCGCCGGTACAAAGTCCTGATTTTGAGGTGCACCACCGGTCGCTAATGTGTCCCGTATCATCGAGAATGGACTTTTTGAGTACTGGTTGTTTGTATACAGCAATTGCAAGTGTGGGAGTCTTAATACCAAGTCGTTATGTTTGATATTGTGATATTTGACGGTCACCTTCATATCTGTTGCTACTCTGCTTGTCCCACTCACAGTATAGTCCTAGGTGCGGCGTCCATGGGTTTGGTATCTACATACCCTTGAGCCAAACGGTACACATAGTACCACATCACACCTGCAGACATCCTCCGATACCCCCACACTATACACACCTTTACTCTCACACTCATATCTGTTGCTACTCTGCTTGTCCCGCTCACAGTATAGTCCTGGGTGCGGCGTCCATGGGTTTGGTAACCACATACCCTTTAGCCAAACGGTACACATGGTACCCTCAGGCCATTCTGGGGCTGACCTTCAATTGGGGTGCGCTATTAGGCTACACCGCTGTAATGGGTCACTCAGACTTTGGCATCACACTGCCACTCTATGCCGCGGGGGTGTCGTGGACAATGGTTTATGATACCATCTACGCACACCAGGTAAACCACACGCAGCAGACGCTCGAGTAATCTGAGCATACACTGGGAATGCAGTAGGACGATCGCCTGTGGCTGTCGTCGAATGTGTGTTCGTGTGCGTGTATGATTTGTTTGTTTGTATGTGTGTGATTTATATATTCGCGTGCGTCTGAGTCGGAGTCTGTGTCTGTATCTGTATCTGTGTATATATGTTTTAGGGTTTTAGGGTTTAGTGTTATATATATATATATATATATATATATATATGTATATATGTGAAATCTATATAAACATCTCTTTAGACGTATATATGTGCATGTGTGTGTATAAATATTATATATATATATATATATATATGCAATGTGTGTGTGTGTGTGATGTGTATGTATGTGTATGATATTATTATATATGTATACATATATATATATATATATATATATATATTATATATATATATATATATATATATATATATACATTATTTATTTTATAATTATAATCATATGTATAATATGCATGCATGTATGTATGTATGTATGTATGTATGTATATGTATATATATATATATATATATATATATATATATATATATATATATATATATATATATATATATATATATATATATATATATATATATACATATATATATATATATATATATATACATATATATATATGTATGTATGTATGTATGCATATGTATGCATGTATATATATATAAAAATATATATATATATATATATATGTGTGTCTGTGTCTGTGTCTGTCTGTCTGTCTGTGTGCCCGTGTGCCTGTGTGGTTGACATTCGGTACAAGCGAGTAATCACGGAGACGTTCCAACTCAGATTAACGTTTATCTCAAAATATTATAAGTTTTTTGACATCGCGTTGGTTGTGTTCATTGTTTTCCAACAGGATAAGAAAGACGATGTGCTCGTCGGTGTGAAATCGACGGCATTGAGGTGAGTGCGACGAAACCATTCATGTCTCTTTATGCACTCGCAGACACTATATTTGGGACTAGTGTGCTCTGGTGTCGTACATGAGCTGTAAACACGCGTGTGTGTGTGCGGCTTTCCGATGACTATGCTTGTCTGTGATAATAGAAGAGTTGTAGAGCGACTTTCAAGATGTCTGGGGTTGGACAATGGGGTTGAAATAGTGGACATGTATATGTATCACGTGTGTGTGTATGCGCCACACACACGCCACCAATTGCATATCAACCAGTATCGGCCATATTCCTGGGTATAACAAGTCCTTCGTGCGTAAGAGTCTTGGCTAACTAAGACGACTTTGCCTGCTGTTCTGCGCTGGTCCTCAGTTTTTATTTGTGGAATGCTAGTTGCCCTACATCTTCTTATCCATGAGGGAGTGTATACATGGGTAATATATATATATATGTTGCAAATTCTTCGATATGTAAAAAGTTGATCAAAAATATTTATATATACGACCATAGTTAATTTCAGTTTGATATGCACGTGGTCGTTGTTCTTGATTTCTGACCACATGCCCGTAGGCATGTATACACGCACAGAGTTTGTTTCAATTTATGATTAAATCATATATTTAGTTACAATTGTTGATTTATTTGTTCATGTTGACCTATGTACTTTTAAGTGTAGTATCAGATCAGTAAAGAGAAGAAACGAATACTTATAATGTAGAAAACAGATGCGTGTGCCCGATAGATCGGCTGAGTGTATCAATTGATTACTATATATAACTTTCTGCAGATTCGGAGACCAAACTCGGGCATATTTGGCGGGTTTCAGCGGATTGACGGTGGCCGGTCTATTTTTAGCAGGACATAATGCGGTATGTACTGGTTTTGTACTGAGCTTTGACCATGTTGCAGATAGGATTTGTTTTAGGGTTTAGGGTTAACCAAACCCCATATACACACATATACGTATGCAGAAAGACCTACCAACCACAACCATTCATATTCATCTGTATACCGTCTGTATCGATTGTCCCTCAGGGGATGGATATGCCCTACGACATTGCTGTGACCGCCTCAGCCGCACACCTCACATGGCAGGTGGCTACGGCCAATTTCGACAATCCAAAAGACTGCATGGACAAGTTCGTGTCCAATAACTGGATTGGGTGCATGGTGTTTGGCGGGATTTTGGCCAACCAGCTTCTCGTGTAGTGTCGCGATGCGCATGGGGAGTAATGAATGGAACTGCTGCACTGATCCTGTTTATCCATGTTGCGATGATAGGTTTAAATATGATAGGTTCGAATATGGTAGGTTCAAATATGATAAGTTCGAATATGATAGGTTCGAATATACATATACTCGCTGATACATAGTTCTGCAAAGCGGATGCATTTACATAGTGCTAAGTGGTGGAGTGTACACTGTCTTGTGGTACTTGACATCTTCGCTGACTTTCATATGGCGGCCTTCGTCGCACACGCGGAGCTACTACGCCTCATGCCGTACGAGTTTACGAACATTCTCGGCAAGTCCAAATATGAGGACATAACACCTCGACTATACGGTAAGCGGGTCTATGGCTCGAACGGGCAGGCAACGTTCAATTGTTGGGCCACACGGGTGTACATCAACCAATTCTCAGTACACTAAGTCTGCACTACGCTATGTTCTCAGTTGATAACAGTCCTTGAACATGCCACTAAACTGATGGGTGCCAGTTCAACTGGTCTCTGTAGCTATATATAGGTATAGCTATACAATTTCGAACGACTACTCAGCTGAACACGTAAATAGAATTGTGAGCATGAATGTACATCGCCAATCGAACTCCCAAATAGCTGGTTTTCCGCGAAAGTTGTTTAAGCAAGTTTTAGGTGTATGTATCTAGCCCCAACCATAGGTATAACTATCGCTCTAACCCTTCCCCGGGCGTGTAGGTCAGGAGGACTCCCGTCCCGAATCACATCCATGTATATGTATATAAATGTATATAGACAACAGAGATATAAGGTTGACTATGTAAGATGCCTGTATATACATCGTTTACACACACACACGCGTATATATATATATATATATATATATATATATATATATATATATATATATATATATATATATATACAATATATGTATATAAATGTATATGTATATATATGTGTATATATATATATATATAAATATATAGATATATACAACATATGTATATAAACGAACATGTATACATGTATGTATATATATATATATATATATATATACATATATATATATATACTATATATATATATATATATATACATATGATGCAAATGTGTGTGTGTGATGTGTGCATGTAATGTATGTATGTATGTATGTATGTAAATATGAATGTATATATATATATATATATATATATATATATATATATATATATATATATATCATGCATGTATGTAAGTGTAAATATATATATATATATATATATATGCATCATATTACGCCAAACTGCTGATGTCTACACCCTTAGTACATCCTGCCCAGGCAGGTGTATACATTTATTTATCCCTTCCGTGGTGGGTGCGGATATAGTATATGCCCCACCACGCAAGGCTACCTATTCGCCATGGCCTGTACTTCGGATGTCTTGCAGTTTATATCCTGTTGGATAGGAAAGATCGTAATTGAACCTTGGTGAGTACGTGCAAATATAGAAAGTTCTGCACTTCATCTCAAGAGTAACTGACAAACGAACAATAGTATAAACTTCGTAGATATGTGTCGCATAGCTTGCGATATATGTCCTGAGACATCGGAAAGCTCGTGGTTGAAACATCACCACAAGCCTTTTATATTATATATATTGTACATGATATCCCAAGAGATGAACAAGGACACAGTTGGCACATACTGAGCCAGTATGTGTATCGAATGTCTGGCAGCGAATATTCTGTACTATGTGGCTGCACATGAATGTACGCATCGCGATGTGTGACTGCATCTTAGACAATGGTCAAACGCTTCTACAACAACGTGCAGAAGTGGCTTCACTGGCGCTACAATATATACAATCTCTGATTCTATATATACGTATTTATGAATCTATATATATATATATATATATATGTGTGTGTGTGTGTGTATATATATGTATATATATATATAAATATATATACATATATATATATATATATGTATGTATATATATATATATCCAAAATCACATCCATTCATATGCAATATACTTGTTTGTCACAACACACCTGCAAGGCTTGCAACGCGGCTGTACGTAAGTTGGCGGGCGTACACTGCATCTCGAGCCACTGGCGCAAAGTGGTGCCCATTGCATCAGCACTTTTGATATCAATTTTATCTTCGAAAGTCGCGAATAAACGATCCTGAAAGGCTCTGTGTTTATAAAATTATAAATGTATCAGTGTTCAAACTTTTGTCATTATGGTTGGAAGTGTCAGTAGAATGCGAATTCGAATCGTGCCTACAGATTTGGCTCAGTCCGAATATACCTTAACAGTAGGAAAGCACGGCAGGAATGCACATATCAAATAGTGATCATCATATTAAAGATGATCAGTGCAGACCGAACTACAGTATATATATATATGTGTGTGTATATATGCATATAGCTATATCTACGTCTCCATCCATCTATCTACATATAATATAATAAATATATATATATATATATATGTGTGTGTGTGTGTGTGTGTGTGTGTGTGTGTGTGTGTGTGTGTGTGTGTGTGTGTGTGTATGTGCGTGTGTTTGTATCTATCTAACTATTTATCTATTTATCGATCCATAAAGATATATATCTATACATCTATCCATCTATCTATCTATCCATCCATCCATCCATCAATCCATCTATCCATACATCCATCCATCCATCTATCTATCTATCTATCTATCTATCTATCTATCTATCTATCTATCTATCTATCTATCTATCTATCTATCTATCTATCTATCTATCTATCTATCTATCTATCTAACTTACTTACTAACTTAACTATCTATATATATATATATATATATATATATACGTAGCACCAAATGTACCTGAACAACATGAACTTGATATGCTCTGGCATAGGCATTCCATCTGGTAAATTTGTCGGAATCTGCAATTGCTGAAACACATGCACGGGATGTACCGCGGCAATCTGTGCGACGTGAATACGTAAAAGAAGTTGCAAGAAAATGAGCGAAAACTAGAAATAGGCAGAACGTATCGGAAGTCTCTGGTACAGATAGCGGAAAAAATGTAAAGGAACCAAAATAATAAAAGTCGACAACGTTTATAGCGGATATACGGTAACCATCCTGAGTGCGTGTGCTTATTGAGTGAAACTGACTGCCAACCGATTCTGCTCATACGAATACAATACAATGACCTCTAGAAGGGACTGCGAGAGTGCGTGAGAAGAGTTTTCGCTGATTGATAATCCGTAGCGATATAACACGTACCACAAGCACCATAACCAAATAGCATACCATAAGCATCGCAATACAATGAAATAAAGTAGAAAACAACAAGACAAGGCAAATTAGAGGGTGAGTGTATAGTGCGCCTGTGTGCGATGGTTTGTTGGTATTCAATGATCTATCGCCAAATAGCAGAACAAAATTGAGAGACCCATAACCGGCAAGCTACACGCACACACGCTTACTGAACTTGTCCATGCGGCTACATAACATCCTGTCATGGCCATAATGGTGACCCACGTTGATCATTCTGGACGCCTATAAGATAAGCCTGCATTGCATCACACATGCATGGCTAAATTTTAATTTATTCATATATATATATATATATATATATATATATATATATATATATATATATATATACATATATATATGCACATACATACATACATACATACATACATACATACATACATACATACATACATACATACATACATACATACATACATACATACATACATACATACATACATACATACATATTACATGCATACATACATACATACATACATACATACATACATACATACATACATGCCATATACACATACATACATACATACATACATACATGCCATACATACATACATACATACATACATACATACATACATACATGCACATACATACATACATACATGCACATACATACATGCATGCATGCATACATACATACATACATTACATACATACATACATACACATACATACATACATACATACACATACACATTACATACATACATACACATACATACATACATACATACATACATACATACATACATACATGCATACATACATACATTACATACATACATATACATACATGCATATATACATACATACATTATTACATACATACATACATACATACATACATACATGATAATATATGATGAAATATATATATACATATGATATGTGTGTGTGTGTGTGTGTGTGTGTGTGTGTGTGTGTGTGTGTGTGTGTGTGTGTGTGTGTGTGTGTGTATATATATATATATATATATATATAATCACAAATGTCTTCATACTGGTATTCACTCAATTCAATAAGACTTTACACAACCATACCTGCTGGTACTTCATATTGAGCATGGAGAGTGCCGTGGCCTCCTGGCGCAGCATCATGACTTCGTTGGTCATCGCATCGGCCGTGCGTTCTAACTTGCTAATGTGATCCACAGCCTGTGTAGTAGACCAACATTCAGCATGGGATTCGTATAGGCAAGATAAGAGTTCAGCATATATGTATATATTGTGTATCAAACGAGTGCTTGCAACTTGTAGTGCATTCTGAAAGGGAAACTCTAAGGCGGGTTACATCAGATATACATATGATATAACATATGGATAATGTCCGTGTTGACATATAGTGCTTCTTGATCAAATCGGCACTAAATTTTTCTTCTAGTTTGTACTTGTAATGAGAATCGACCTTAGGAAGCGTTCGAGTTGGAATATCAGCACGATGAATGTTATCTGCACCCTTGGAGTTGGCCCTGTTTGTTAATGCTAGTAGACATACAGCGACATGGAACACTATATGTAAACCTATGTATGGTAATAAACCTATGCGTATATATTTATATTTGTACATGTGCATAACAGCCTTGTAGGCCCCGCAACGTCGACTAGCTGAGCATATGCGCACACTCTGTGTCAGAGCAGTATGTCATTACACTAACACAGGCACGATGTCACATACAAGGGTCTCAGGCGCTGCACATACACTGATACATTCATGTAGACAAGCACACACGGACACACCAACAGGCCCGTAGATCCGCAAATACCTGAAACAACACAGCCGACTTGCTGAGCTTGTTGGTCAGCCCTCGCCTCCTCATCGACGGCAGAGACGCCTGCAAGTGCTCGAAGCGCTGTGTGATTGTGCTCTTGGGCTTCTTCCCGTCGCCCGTCAAACTGCCGACACTACTCGACCGCACCATCTCACTGCCCACTCCCTCCGTTGTTATGGCAACCGGCTGCTCCGCCGGCCTCAGCACGGGAGCGGGCGGACCCATGACTGTGTTGACGCTCGACGAGCTGATGGTACGCACGCGTGCGATTGGCATGATACCGTGTAAGTGGGGGTGTGACTGTGAGTGTCCATGGGTCTGCATGTGTGGATTATGGACCTGTGCGTGCGTCTGCGCATGCGCGGGGGTGTGCATACCCGCGGTAGGCAGACTAGAGCTCATACCCCCCCCGGCCACCCCCGGCGTCTGCATGTTCATACTGACACTATTTGTGGTGCCATTGTTGCCGTTGCTACTATTACCAGCTAGCCCCCCACCCGCCGTGGCTGTGGCATTTGCCCCTGCGCCTGTGCCGTTGCCTGCGCCTGAGGCTCCCTTGGCCGTAGTAGCATCGTCCGCAGCTGTATTGAGACTGGTCCCACTCCCGCTTTGCGTCAGGCCCGGCGGTGCAGGCTGTATGGGCTTTGGCCCGTGTTGATGCATGTGCTGCTGCTGTTGTTGCTGTTGCTGTTGCTGTTGCTGTTGCTGTTGCTGTTGCTGTTGCTGTTGCTGTTGCTGTTGCTGTTGCTGTTGCTGTTGCTGTTGCTGTTGCTGTTGCTGTTGCTGGTGATGATGGAGCTGTTGCTGCTGCTGTAGTTGCAACTGCGCCTGTGCCTGTGCCTGTGCCTGTGCCTGGGCCTGGGCCTGTGCTTGTGCTTGTGCCTGAGTCTGTTGCTGCTGCGTTTGTTGAGCTCCCAATCCCCCACTCGGATGGGGCTGTAAGTGTGCCCCGCTCTGTGCTTGTGCTTGTGCGTGTGTCTGTGCTTTGAGTTGTGCATCTGTGCCCTGTGTGGCTTCATCGGCTCCTACCAAGTTCTGAGGCGCACTATTGATACGCGTGAGTGTGGAATGGCTCTGGCCTTGTCCGGTAGGTAGATTCGGCTGCGTGGACATAGCATTTGGCGCCATGAATCCCATATTAGGCAGTCCGTTTATCCCTGGCATTGACGGTAAGCCTCCCGGCATGGGAAAGCCTGCTGGTAACCCTGGCAACGCACCTGGAAGTGCACCCGGGATCGTAGGCATTGATCCAGGCGGCATACCTGCAGGATATTTAGGGTTTAGGGTTTTAGAGTTGGTATATCAATTAAACACGCAAGTTTACCTACACATCCTACATATTTGTCGAAGGATTGGGATCGTGAATGTTAAGCGAAATTGGCAAGGCGACACAGCCATGCGGAGGAAAATACCATAAACTACAAGGACAAAGTCCCATATGACATTGTAAAACCAAATACAGCCCATTTGCGACCTACAGCACCGGGGGCTTGGTTCGCATCTTCATATGCTATAAGGACAACTTACTATATATCAATTTATAATCAAATACAGCGCATTTGCGACATACCTACAGCACCGGGGGTTTGGTTCATAGCTCCATACACAGCCGCCATAGCAGTCATCACCGCGGGATTGGCCAGCAAGTGCTGATACATGCGCATAAACTCGTGCATCTGCAGCTGATTGGGTTGACCGGCAATACCAGGCATGCCTCCTGGCGGCATTGGGATCCCCATCATCTGTGCCTGTGCCTGTATTTGTGCTTGTGCCTGGGCCTGAGCCTGAGCTTGTGCTTGTTGTAGGGCCTGCTGTTGCTGTTGCTGTTGCTGTTGCTGGTGTTGCTGTTGCTGGTGTTGTTGCTGTTGCTGTTGCTGCTGTGTTTGTGCCTGTGTGGGCACAGTAGTCACACTAGCCGTGCTATTCTGTCTCTGGGGCTGCAACTGTGAATGTCCCTGTGAGTGCAACGATTGTGTACCAAGGCTTGATTTCCTCGGTGAAGACATACTTTGGCTGATATTATCCATGCTCCCCATCCCGAATGTAACCTGTCCATGTTGCTGTGTCTGTGCTCGCATCTCATTGGGCGATATGGGTCTTGGTGTGTTCTGTGTTTGGTCGCTGGTGAGCATATGAATCGCACTGCTTGTGCTGTCACTCCTGTGCATTTGCTGATGCTGGTGTTGTTGCTGCTGAGCCTCTTGGGCTTGTTGTTGTTGTTGTTGTTGTTGTTGTTGTTGATGATGATGCTGTTGCTGCTGCTGTTGCTGTTGCTGTTGTTGCTGCTGCTGCTGCTGTTGCATATGCTGCATTTGCTGCATATGTTCCATTTGCTGTTGCTGTTGTTGTTGCTGTTGTTGTTGCTGTTGTTGCTGTTGCTGTTGCTGTTGCTGTTGCTGTGCTTGAGCCTGTGCTTGTGTGAGCGTATTCATTTGCGCTTGCTCGCTGCCATCTCCCAATCCCTGCCCGTGCATTTGCGGGTTGCCGAACGCGTTAAGCTGAGCATTCTGACCTTGTGAGAGGTCTGGCATGCCCATCTGGCCGTTCAAAGTCATGTTAATGTCCCCCAAATCAATGGGAGGAGTACTTCCCAGTTGCAAGTTTAGGCTTTGATGGTGTTGCTGATTCAGCAATGCCTGCTGCGCTTGCACCTGTTGCTGGACCAAATTCATATACATCTCCTGCAATCGGTCATTATTAAAATCATTGGCTGTTGGTGACAATCCCTGAAACAGACCATGACCTGTTTCCGATCAGATGAGAAACAAAGAATTAGACGTACAAGTATTCAAATGGGCGGTATCATCAGATAGTTCATTCCACAAAAGATCAAAACGCAATAGTATGGAAAGATATGCCGAAATATGAAAATGTTGCAGTCGAAACAGCTTTAAATATGCATGACTCATAAGTATATCCCAAAACCAAAAAAAGGTAAAAAAGTGTAAATATTAACAACTGTAATATATATATATATATATATATATATATATATATATATATGTGTGTGTGTGTGAGAGAGAGAGTGTGTGTGTGCATGTGCGTCCATGCGTGTGTGTCAGTATATGTACATATTGTATGTATATATATATACGTCCATACACATATATATGTCTATACATAAGATATATAGATATATATATATATATATATATATATATATATATATATTATACAAACAAAATAAACATACATACATATTAATATATAAATACATGCAATATATATATATTATATTATCATATAATATATATATATATATATATACATACATGTGTGTGTGTTGTGCGTGTTGGTGTGCGTCAATGTGGTCAGTGTGTGTGCATATGTATTATTAATATTATTATTATTATTATTATTGTTATTATTATTATATTATTATATATTATATTATTATTATTGACATACATTATTACATATTATGTATTATACATGTATATATATATTATAATAATATTATACAAAAATACATGTATGTTTGTAATGCACATATGCGTGCATTTTTATATATATAATATTATTATTATTATTAATAATAATATATTATACATTATATTATAATATATACATATTGTTCACATTTCTTGTCCATGTTACATATGATTGATTCCTTTATTCCTTTTAGCATAATACATGCATATTACAGATTACACCATGCAAAACAGCAATGAAGAATATTATATATATATACAATATGTATTGATAATGTATTACATAAATGTATATAGCATATATATATATGTATGTAATATAATATATATATATATTACACATACATATATATATTATATATATTATTATATATTATTATTACATACATACATGCATATGTATGTAACAAACACATATACGTATATATATATATATAATATATATTATTATTATTATATTATTATATATACCATGTATATATATTACTAAAAAACATATACATATATATTATATATATATATTATTACATATGCATATACATATCATATGACATGCATGCATGTATATATACACATGTAACACATATTATATATATATATGTATGTATATATATATATATATATATTATATATTACATGATGATGATGCGTGCGTGTGTGTGTGATATTACGTGCATTATTGTATACATATATATATTTTATATAAAACAATATGAAATATACATATATACACATTATAACAATATCATAACCAACATAACCGACATACAACGCATATCGATCAAAAAAGATATTGATAAAGCATACTGATATAAATAATATTGTAAACATAAACATGCGTATCTTTAGCATGCGTGTGTGTGCGTGTGTGTCCGTGTGTGTGTGTCCGTATGCCTTTGTGTATGCTTTCTGTGTGTGTGTGCGCGTGTCGTTTCAGGTGCGCGTGCACACGTTTGTGTGTGCGTGCGTTTGTGTGTGCGCGTGCGTTTGCGTGATCGCGTGCGTTTGCGTGTCCGCGTGCGTTTGCGTGTCCGCGTGCGTTTGCAAAATAAATAAATGATGAAGCAAGAGATAGCAGAATGTGGCTTCTAAGACATACCGTTGCCACCCATCTCTAAGCCTAATGAGCTGAGATTGGACCCAGCACTCATTGATTTCGAAATGGCCTTGGGTTTGCTGCCCTTTCTGGACCCTGCACCGCCTTTGTTCGGCATCTTGGTGTTGAATATGCGCTTAAATCAAGTATTTATGTTTTTAAAATTTAACTGGGGTCGTAAACTACATCTACGTGCATATACACTTTATATGTATCCTAAATTTACGTGTACGAGCTTGAAATTGTCAGACGTGCACGTAATCTACCCGTATGTGCTAATTTATATAAGTAGAACTTTCGGATCAACACGACTGTCTCTTCAGTATGTCTGGAAAGAAAGCGGTCGAAATCTGGTGACGCTTCCAACTAATCGACCTTGAAGGTGCTCACCACACTGTATTCTGGTATACGAGCACCGGTCACCGATGCGAATATACGTGAGATTTTTATTGCTCACGAATCCAGGACTATAGTACC
The DNA here is from genome assembly GCA_001586965.3 of Sphaeroforma sirkka. NCBI lineage: Eukaryota > Ichthyosporea > Ichthyophonida > Sphaeroforma > Sphaeroforma sirkka. The sequence goes on from LUCW03000621.1 coordinate 29,758, forward strand.
CATCCTGTAGATGTGTGTGTGTGTGTGTGTATATACGTGTGTGTGTGTACACGTGTACGTGTATGGCTGTAATTGATGTTACTGCAGCTAAAAAGATGTCTATACCTGAAATCGCGGGTGTTTTTCAATGTTCGATACAATTGGTCTGCATAGCAATCTGAACAGCGTGTATGCTTCAACATATATAAGGTATGTACTTACCGTAGAAACATAAACTTTGTGTATACTCGTATGTATAAGTCGGGTTATAATACTGCGGGTTGTTACAACCACGAATATATAAATACAAAAAGATCTGTTGATATGCAAAAACGACTGCAACTGAGCGGACATATAAAATTGCCGCCTCGGCTTTCAACCCAAACTTTCAACTGCTCTGTCCAGAGTGTCCGCACTCCGCAGTTGGACTCTCAACGACTCAGACTCAGAGTCATCAGTTTTTCCGTATGTGACTATAAATATTTATATATATAAACAAACACACATAAAATATATATATATATATATTATATATAAATATACATAATTATATATTTATGTATATGTATATAGCTCACATACAACAGCTGGCATTGCGAAGAAGGGGGGTAAATATATGTATTTTAGTCTATATATACTCTCAATCTATTTTTTTATATTTTTTTTATTTTTTTATATATGTATCCGAATGGGCAATTCCCCGCGAGCAACCGGCAAGGCAACGTCCTAATTTATAAATATAAATAATATGAAGTGTACATATTACATACAGTACCCGACTAACCGTCCTCACTGACCGGCCTTCAGGCTTCAGGGCTTAGGGCGCCGGCCGCCCGGGCCGCCTCAGCCTATTTGGTCAAATTTGTATATAAATCGTGATCTTTATGTCCTTATCTGGTTGTCCCATTTTTCTATCGCACCGGAATGAATACCTTCAAGATATCCAGAGTCATAAGCATCATTCTGAACATATAGTCGAGCCAACCGAATTATTCACTCAGAAAAAAAATTCGGGTCGATGGTTAAACATTTCGGATTGCAAACCGTCATATACATAAATCCACCAAAAGTACAGAAACTCTATAATTGAAACAAGCGCTGAATAAAAAACAGGTTTTAAATTAGGTACCCTACTAATCAAATTCCTTTGGGTATTTGTGACCAGATAGTTTGCAACTTTCATAAAAAAAATGGTAAATTCGTTCAACATGCCGGGTATCAAAAAAAAAACTTGCATGAAATATTTTTATTTACCGTCGCTGTGTGAGAATCTGTTGTGAATGTGCCATGCACACAGAAGCCACAGATTGTACCTCGTCTATTATACTATTACCACCAACTACTGCGTTTTTACCAGCAGTTCTGGTGTATGCTGGCTGTATATCCTCCTCTGTATAGAACGAGGCTTATGAAATTGAAGGAATCTATACATATACGAATAGCCTTGATATCTATTATATCTAAATTTCTGTCTTCATTACCTGAATATTCATATACACGCCCAAGACTTTTGAAGTGTAGTATAAATAGATATACAGATATATTATATATATATATATATATATATATATATATATATTATATATATACATATATATATATATATATATATATATATATATATATATATATATATATATATATATATATATATATATATATATATATATATATATATATATATATATATATATATATATATATATATATATATATATATATATATATATATATACATATATATATATATATATATGCATGTATATGTGTATAGATTTATATATACTTGATACGTTGGTCCAGTATATGAGTATTAAGCACATACACGCACAATCACTAGTTCTTACTTCTACAAGCACGGGAAAAGTTATTACATCACTTAGGTATCGATAACTTTTCATGCGTACAAACATACGTCAGGCTATCTTTTAGTGGCATTCTGCTGTTTAAATCAGCATCAACCCTATTATAACCATGGATGACCCACGCATTGACGATTCCCGTCGCAAACACAGTGAGCATGACGATCGATTATTCCGTCGTAAAGACTCGGGCAATGACAGGCGCATCCGCACGAAACCAGAAGGGTATACAGACTTTGATGATGTGAACGAAGAGCACGATAGTAACAGCGGCATGAACCAGCAAGGCACGCAGCAGAGGAAAAATCATACCGAGGACAACTGGGACTCGCGTAGGGAGCGAGACAACCGGCGTAAATACGATGATAGACACGAGTACATAGGCAGAGACGCACACCCCCAAGGCAACAGAGGTAGTAGCCGAAACAGAAGAGATACCCGACATATGGGCGATAGAAATGGGAGGGATACAAGTGATGTGGAGGGCGATGATAGGCGTGAACCTCGAGAACGGGCCGAGGCCAGCCGACGCGCAATGAGCATGCGCTCAGACCCTGAGTCGGGTGAGGATGTCCCCAAGCGACGCAAAGGACGGGGTTCATTCGCAATGAGAGGTAGACGCACACCCACACCGGAAAAGGTGCCTAAACGTGTACATAGTGAAAGATACGGTAGGGAAGCCAGTCGAGATAGGGGCAGAGGCGACTATATCCGCCGAGACAGCAGGCGGAATGCGGAAGGATCGAGATACAATGACAGGCGTGACCGAGGCGATGGCGGTAGGCGTGACCGAGGCGATGGCGGTAGGCGTAGGGGTGTCAAGAGCCACCGTGGACCGTCTACTGCGTATGTTAATAGACACGGACATGAGCGTGGTAGTGGACATATGGACAGAGGTGGCCGAGAGTGGGATCGCGATAGAGACGAAGACGATCGCAGGGAACGCGAACGTCGGGACGAGAGTAGTCGTGGCCGGGATGGAGAGGTTCGGTACCCCAGCAGCACAGCATGGAGAGGAGAGACCCAGAGATAGTCGCGAGAGAAGCAGGGGCGGGGGTTATGGCGACCACGGTAGTCGTAGACGTGAAGGGTCTATGAGCGGAGAGGAGGACGATGGTATCTTGGATGATGAGGTTGAAAATGAGAACGTAGACGTAGACGGAGATGTGGGTGGGGATGGAAGCGGCGCGGAGAGCTCAGAGATTGATAAGGCGAATGACTCGGGCCAGGCAACCAGGAGGTGTGTGTAGGGCTTGTATTCTGGTAGTGGTATAATTGGCAAGTGATGGTAACTTCTGCGTTGCTTGCCGATGTCTTTTTGTATTGGGTGGCTGGGCGTATCACCGCAGTCTGTACTTATATTACCAGCAGTCGGTCCGGTAAAATGGATCACTGTGCTTGTAAATAGTGGTTCCCAAATCACACTATCTATCTATTCGTAGGTATACTAGCTTACTTCTTGTGTACTTGAATGTTAGTTAACGTGTGCATATATAGCATATATTCATATACTTTTAATTATCGTGTACTTGCCAGCAATTGCGCATATATCAACATATCTACAAACAAATCTTGAATATTGTCGTGGTTCGTATTATTCATTCTCTGTATGTTGTTTTCATGCTATTGTTTTCCGCATGCCTGTAGTTTGAACGTGTTCGTACACTGTACTAACGCCTTAATGCCGCATGTGGCCCATCAGTGTCTTTGATCGCCTGGGCGCTGGTGCAAGGGACTCTGACCATGGTACCGCTGAAGGAGTGGGCAGATCACTGGCCTCCCGAATCAATGTCAGAGATAGACTCCGAGTCGGCTACAAATCAAAGGCAACCGATCTCGTGGGCGACGATGAGGTTTGGCAATTTGGATAAGACTTTGATATCATTACACCATGCTGAATCATGCGTATGATGTGCTGTGGTTATATATAAATTTATTTGAAATTATACGCACATGAAGGCACAAACAGGCGGCACACGCTCCACTTTCCGAGATAAACATACAAGAAAACGTGAAAATATTTGCATGCATATGTATATATGTGTAGGTATATGTATATGTGTGTATATATATATATATATATATATATATATATATATATATATATATATATATATATATATATGTATGTATATGTATATGTATGTATGTATGTATATATATATATATATGTATGTATGTGTGCGTTTGTGTGCATGTATATATATATATGTCCGTGTGTATGCATGGTATGTATGTATGTATGTATTCATATGTATATGCATGAATACATATATGTATGTGCATATCCCAATTACATACGAATGTGAAGATGGAATATGAAGATGAATATGCATACCTGTGCCTATTGATTTGCAATAGTTATTTGATTTGGCATTATCTACTATTTATTTATTGGTCTACCAATTTTTAGGCTCATTTTCGCATTGAATACGGCGGGCTACGAAGGCTTATCTCGAATTATTCAGTCCGTATACCTACCTCCACTATTCAGTCCGTATACCTACCTCGATACGCTTTCATCAATGTTAACCCATATACCAGGACGATGATGTTTTGGAGGTCGACTCAGAGGTGCGAGAACAGAACAGACGTCGTGCTTTAGACACGCGCCGCGCCAGACGAGCCCAAGACCGCAATGCACACCGCGTTGTACAGTCCATCAATCCGTATGTATACAGACGAGTAGTCTTGGTGCTGTATATGAATCCGTGTGTATACAGACGAGTAGTCTTAGTGCTGTATATGAATCCGTATGTATACAGACGAGTAGTCTTGGTGCTGTATATGAATCCGTATGTATACAGACGAGTAGTCTTGGTGCTGTATATGAATCCGTATGTATACAGACGAGTAGTCTTAGTGCTGTATATGAATCCGTATGTATACAGATGAGTAGTCTTAGTGCTGTATATGAATCCGTGTGTATACAGACGAGTAGTCTTAGTGCTGTATATGAATCCGTATGTATACAGACGAGTAGTCTTGGTGCTGTATATGAATCCGTATGTACACAGACGAGTAGTCTCAGTGCTGTATATGAATCCGTATGTATACAGACTAGTAGTCTTAGTGCTGTATATAAATCCGTATGTATACAGACGAGTAGTCTTAGTGCTGTATATGATTCTGTATGTATACAGACGAGTAGTCTTTGTGCTGTATATGAATATGTATGTATACAGGCGAGAAAGTCTTTGTGCTGTATATGAATCCGCATATATATGTGTGTGTGTGTGTATATATATATATATATATGAAACTAGACGGTGGGCAAGTAATATGTATACGTTTGCAGGGCGGTTATCTAATTAGGCAAGTCTAGTACAGTCTGCTGAACACAAGGCAGTCCATTAGACTTTCAGAAAGCTCACGCGCACCAACCAACACCATCACATGATACTATCGTATCGAGTCCCGCTCCAGTGTATCTCGTTTAACTAATCTGTATATGAACACACTACAGAGATACTGCTTTGAATACAGAGCCCTCCGACTTCGATGCGTTGCTAACCAATGTGCTGGAACGCGTGGAGCCGGAGTCGCGCAAGTTCATCGAGGCTCGACCAGATTGCCACTCGGCTAGTGTGTGTAGGTAAGTGTATTTGTGTCTGCATATTCGTGTATTAGTGTTTGTCCATCAGAACGCACGCATACATGCATTGTACGCGAATAATATGGATTGCGCACGCTATTGTCCTCCAGTTGTACGGGTGAACATATATTTCTCCTTCACTCGCTTCGACATATATTATTACGTTATTGTATTTCTCATTGTGTTATTATATTGTCATAATATTATATTATTATATCATACATTTATTTATATTTTATGTACGTATGTATGTATATATGTTACGATGTATGTATGCATATGTGCATGTATTCGCATGTGCACTTACGCACTTATGTAATTTTCTATCTCTATGTATTTATATATATATATATATATATATATATATATATATATGTATGTATGTATGTATGTATGTATTTCTATATATGTGTCTATTTGCGCGTCTATTCATAGGTGTTTGTTTATGTTTAAATATTCATGTAACCCTGTACAGATACATATAAATGTGTATATATATTTAAATATGTGTGTGTGTGCGTGATGTGTGTGTATGTGTTTGTGTTTGTGTTTTGTGTGTGTTTGTGTGTTTGTGTTTGTGTGTGGTGGGTAAATATTTATATATTTACAAATAGGAATATAAATGTAGACATGTATATATATGTGTGTGTGCGTGGGTGTTTAAAAATATATTTATGAATTTTTGCATGTGTACATTTATATATAAATCTTTATCTATATATATATATATATATATATATGGTGTGGGTGTGGGTGTGGGTGTATGTGTCTGTACATATGTATATAAGTGTCTGTCTGTCTGTCTGTCTTTCTCTGTTCTCTAATGCATACAAGTGCCAATGGAGAATTGTCAGCCATCAACCATTGATATTGGTAGGTATTTAATGGTATCCTTTTCTATGCCTACATATTACAATTTAATAACGAGATGCTCAGGTCTTGGTGCTATTGCTCTAGACAAAGATGCTTTCTTACCTACTCATCTCTTGTCCTACCTTCAGGGACCATGCGCTGTTGCAATATGGCACAGACGCGTGGACAACCAAAGACGTGTTCGATTATTGGACCGGTTTGGACCCGAAATTTGTGGAGTGGGTGAACGATAGCAGGTATGCTTGATTGCCATTGCACGCATTATATATTTGCGGCAGTTTAATCGGCTGTGTGGTGGAAGGGTCGTATTTGTTTGTTATACGCAATGGTGCTCGGATCATTCTGGATTTGCTAAAAGGTGTGTGCAGAGTAGATGTAGATGAGCCGTTGTTCTTCGTCTTACGAACCAATGTTTCAGGGCAGCGCCTGTCCATGGTTGGTGTGTACCAGTAGGTAGTTGGTCGAGGGTGTGCTTCTGGTAGGCATGCTGTGAGTGGGAGTTCTATAAACAGAAGTAAATGAATTGTCATCGGATGTTCAACAGTTATAGAATACCCTATTGTGTGCGTACCAATGTGGTGTAATGTAAGCAGATTGTACTTAGTAAATGAATGGTATGGATCCTCTTCGTATGCATAAGTTGAGTGTTAATGCTGCCCTGTTATTGGCCTACCAGCGCGGTGTATAATAAATAGATTGTACTTAGCAGGAGCGGTCGTTTGTGTCCTCTTCGAATGGGTGAGTCGAGCGTTAATACTGCCCTGTTATTGGCCTACCAGCGTAGTGTATAATAAATAGATTGTACTCAGTAGACGCGGTCGTATGTGTCCTCTTCGAATGCATAAGTTGAGTGTTAATGCTGCCCTGTTATTGGCCTACCAGCGCGGTGTAGAGTGCAAATATTGTGTGGGAGTAGGATATGGTCCATTGTATAGATAGATCACCTATCTGAGCGTACGATGATCACAACACCCATCCTTTAGTTTTCAATTTTAATTCCCCGCTGCTTTACCCACTGCCTGGTGCGCCCGTACCAGCCTGTAGTTCCTTAGCGCTCATCAACCACTAACCTGTAACTTCTCTCGCCTTACACCAGTGTGTGTGTTGTGTTCGACTCCGAAGCCAAAGCCGAGGCCGCTCGGCTGGCGACGTCCACCGCCATTCTGGCTTCGGATTATACCGAGACCCTCAAGATAACCGAAGAGTACGTGCCCGAAGACACACGGCTGTACTGGCGTAAGGGCAAGGACTACAAGGAGTGGTCCGACATCCTCATACGGTTCGCGTCCACCAGCGATATAAAACGGGTGGGTGCGTGGAAGGAGTCGCAGTTCTACAAACAGCAACAGCAGAGGGATAGACAGCAGAGCGCGATGGCCCTCGACGCAGAGCTGGATGAGATTGCCACAGGCGACTACACCGCGACCCGCACGGCCGGTAGCCATGGCAACGCCGACCCCATATTTGGGGATAGCGGGCGTGGTAGGTATGAGCGCGCACGTGGAGGAGCGCGGGGCCGCGGCCGCGGCGGTTTTGGCGGGCACCTGTCTGCCGCAGAACGGCAAGCGCAGCTGGATAAGGAATTGGACGAATTCATCATCGCAGGAGGTGAGTGTTTGGATGAACCGATGTGATGCTTTTGTAGGCTTTTGTGTTCTGATATGAGTCTATGTTGTTGTTCATATTGCTGTTGTAAGCTATGTTGTTGTTCCTAATTCTGTTATAAGCTATGTTGTTGTTCTTAATTCTGTTATTTATAAGCTATGCTGTTGTTCCTATTTCCGATATACGCTGTTGTTGTTCCTATTTCTGTAATAAACTATTTTGTTGTTTCTATTTATGTTTTAAGCTAGATTGTTCTTCCTATATCTGTTATAAGCGATGTTGTTGTTCCTATTGCTGTTATAGGCTATTGTGTTATTCTTGTTTCCGTTATACTCTATTTGTGATTTCTGTTTCTGATATAAGCTATTTTGTTTTTCCTATTCTTGTTATTCCTATTGTTATACGCTATTTTGTTATTCCTATTGTTATACGCTATTTTGTTATTCCTATTCTCGTTATACGCTATTCTGTTATTCCTATTCTTGTTTAACGCTATTTTGTTATTCCTATTCTTTTTTTACGCTATGTTGTTATTCCTATTCTTGTTATACGCTATTTTGTTATTCCTATTCTCGTTTATGCTATGTTGTTATTCCTATTCTTGTTATACCCTATTTTGTTATTGCTATTCTTGTTATGCCCTATTTTTTTTGTTGTTCCTATCGTTTATGCGCTATTTTGTTATTCCTATTCTCGTTATACCCTATTTTGTTATTCCTATTTTTGTTATACACTATTTTGTTGTCCCTAATCTTGTTGTACGCTATGTCTTTATTCCTGTTCTTGTTATACCCTATTTTGTTGTTCCTATTCTTGTTATTCCTATTCTTGTTTTACGCTATTTTGTTCTTCCTATTCTTGTTTTACGCTATGTTGTTATTCCTATTCTTGTTATACGCTATTTTGTTGTTCCTATTATTGCTGCACGCTATGTTGTTCTTCCTTTTCTTGTTATACGCTATTTTGTTATCCCTATTCTTGTTATACGCTGTGTTGTTATTCCTATTCTTGTTATACCCTATTTTGTTGTTGCTATTCTTGTTATACGCTATATTGTTATTCCTATTCTTGTTGTACCCTATGTTATTATTTCCTATTCTTGTTATACCCTATTTTGTTAGTGTTTGCTTGGAGCTATTTGTAGTGCATCGAGGTGACTATTCAAATTCATATTTTATTCGTTTGCTAAGTATATCTATCTCCTGCAACATATTGTAATAAGATCTTGTTAAATTAACCGGGGAATAGGTTTTTAACGCATTTCAAATTGGGCAATTGGTCGTATGTAGCGATAGTATGTGTCAGTCTTAAGCACCATCGTATTTCAGGAGGGTTTTTTGGGTACATTTTAATTAGTACAAGGCCGTGCAGGCTCAACGGTATAGTTGGGAATCCCTTTTCTTCCTTTCTCCATCCCTTATATGGCATAAGCCCTGACAGTAGTCCATTGTGAAATACCTACCAACTCAGATGATGTAACAATCGAGAATGCGACCGACCCACCTGCACCGCAAGAACCAGAGACCTCAGAAATTGCTCCGGTTTCCGAACTGCCGGACGAAGACACGGTGAGTTTGTTATCTGCTACCAATCTCGTTGCTCGTAGTGTGTCTGTGTGTGTAAACGTTTATATCTAGCCTATTCCTATTGATCTCGTAGCTGGTACTGTGTCTGTGTGCGTATTTATTTATTTTTATCGTATTCATATTGATTTCGTGGCCCTTATTGTGTCTGTATTCGTATTTAGTATATTCTCGCCTATTCCTATCCATTTCATTTCTCGTAATGTATGGGTGTGCTTATTTGTTTTATTTTTATCATATTCCTATCGATCTCATGGCTCGTATTGTGTCTGTATGCGTATTTAGTATAGTGTCGCCTATTCCTATCCATTTCATTCCTCGTAATTTGTGGGTGTGCGGATTTTTTTTATATCTAGCCTATTCCTATCGATCTCGTGGCTCGTAATGTTTGGGTGTGCGTATTTGTTTTATATCTAGCCTATTCCTATCGATCTCGTGGCTCGAATTGTGTCTGTATGTGTATTTAGTCTAGTCTCGCCTATTCCTATCCATTTCATTTCTCGTAGTGTGTGGGTGTGCGTATTTGTTTTATATCTAGCCTATTCCTATCGATCTCGTGGCTCGTATTGTGTCTGTATGCGTATTTAGTATAGTCTCGCCTATAGCTATCCATCTCATTTCTCGTAATGTGTGGGTGTGCGTATTTGTTTTATTTTTATTGTATTCTTATCGGTCTCGTGGCTCGTCATGTGTGGGTATGCATGTTTATTTTATTTTATTAGCACTCATATTAGCCTCGTTGCGCGTACTGTGTCTATTAATTAAACCTAATATATTTATACCAATCTTTTTGGTAATATTGTGTCTTTATTTAAACAAACCTAGCTGATTCATATCGATCTCGTTCTCGTAATTTGGGCGTACGCGTATCTTTTTATTTTTACCGTGTTGTTAAGGTCTACTATCGACATTGTGTCCGCTATGTGTCTGTTTGACCGTAGATGATATCTCCACGTTGTTATACAGCCATCTATTGTCGATCTTGTTGAGATCGTGTTATTTTCATTTATTTATACAATCATCGTTAGATAGCGTTTCTTTTTTTCTTTTTCTTGTTCGCTCGTACTGTGGATATATATATATATAGATCTGGTTTGTTCTAAAGCTAAAGCTATATCGGCTGAATGGATATGTGTCCTGTGTATTGGGCTTGGCCATTACGACGCTAGTTTATACTGTATTTGGGTATTGAAGTGTAACTATGCCTACAAAAGAACCCTTGTGTTTGGTATCTGTATGTGTTTTCATGTTGTAGTGAATTGTATGTGATGTTATAATACCTACCGAATACTCTTGTGTTTGCCATGTGTATGTTGATGTATGTTTAGTGACGGTATAGTATGAGATATTATTGTGGTTGAACCACTGCATACGACCAGGTGCGCAGGTCCTACTAAAGAGCACAATCAAGTGTATAGCCAGTATATGAACCGGCGAATGGAGAAACATATGCCACATAACATGTTTTTATTTCTATGTTTAAAAATACAATGTGGACACTCCAATATTATTGTTTTTTATAAGCTGGTATCCATTGGTATTTGATAGCCGTATGCACTGCGCCCTTATTTTACCTTTTCCGGAAGACTTGCACCGATTTCGACCCAATTATATCACGCATCCCAGAGATGTATTAGGCGACACTGTACCTGAAGCGCTTGTGTTCTAGCTACTGGTAGTAAGCACACTGCCCAGTGCTGCTCATGATATATCGTACCATTGTCTGAACTCGGGTGCATATCACCACACCGAGAATTCATGTGCAATATGCCTCCGTGTTCTATATGATGCAAAACAGGCGTTGTTACTCAGTTATGTGCTCTATAAATAGAATCAGGTTGCGAGTTGGTTCATTGTGTCCAGTGTTTTCTATGTTGCTGGATGTATACCGAAGAACTCGACACTCTACGATAGTGTTCGTCATCGACACTATTGTTCTGTACAGTCTATTAAAACCTGCAGAATTTTCCCAAGTTCTACAGTGTTTGATCATGTGTTTCTGCATAATTTCATAATAATTGCACAATTTCATTGTATTTAATCATGTGTTTCACTTCCAAAAAAATCAATTGCAGGAAATGCTGATGGATGAATGATGATAATAAACTTTATATAAAAAAACTACTTGAATGTGCTTTCAATATGGCCGGTGGTCCCCTCTCGCAGTAGTTCGGTCATCAGTGCATATGATGCGGATGTCGATTATTACAGTTCCGGTTTATGCCTTATCGCTCTTGTGTTGAACAGTAGTAGTGTATAGGACACATTTTATGTGCTCGAGTTTGTTTCGCATTTTTCTGTATGTGCTATGATTGTTATTTATGCATGTTCCACTACTATTAGAGCATTAAAAACCAGCACATAGTATTGAGATGAGTTAAACTAGACTGCGAGTCTGCGTCTCTGCGACCACTAAAATAAGTCCGACTTTTGGTTTACTTTTCTCTTTTGATGTTTAAAAAAAATAATAAGATGTACATATTTGTATATTGGGGGGGTATTTTTTGAGAACAACGACTAGTCGATTTTCTTTCTATATTTTTCTAACCTCTGGAAATGTCTGGTTGCCGTGCAACAGCAATTTTGGCAAACAGCAAGTTCCCTGTGACCAAAAAACGAATTTTAAATAAGATTAAAAATAAACATTTGTGATTTGTCCGAATTGCCTTTTTGACAGCACCCCAGGGGCCCAGAGAGGGCTGTGAATTGTCATTTCTGGTTTTAGTTGATTTTTTAAAAACAAATATCCCACAATTTATTTTTCGACACGATTCTATTTTTAAATATGAGCCAATGGCTTTCACTGCGTACAATTGTTTGTTTATTTTTTCTAAAAACAATTTAATGTAACCAACCCTATTCATATGAGATCAGAATTCTCAGAGCCAGGCCTTTTTGTTCTATATATACGAAAAACCAATAAACGTACAAAAAGGCTTTAAGTATTAGAACAATAAAAACTAAAAAAACAGGGACCTTCGTCCTTCTTCCGCTCTTTTTATTCATTTTCTAAAGAATGTATTTTATAATTTACACACAAGAGGCCAAGAGCTTTTTTTGGTGAGAATCAAGTGTTCTAGAGTAGGTCACTTCATGGTGAGAATTTTAATCTTGCACAACTTGTCCACAAGACTCCAAGACCACCCTTACAGCCTGACCACAACAGGCCCAACTCCCAACTCCCAACTCACACACATAGAATCACAGAGATACAGAGAGATTGGTCACTGGCTGGCGTCTGGACTCTGGCGTTTGGGAGCCTGGGCCCTGGAAGCGTGGGAGCCTGGGACTCTCGCTTTATAGAGAGAGACTGAGTCTCTTGAGTCTCTGAGAGGCAAGATTTAACAGAGTCATACTCATAGAGTCACAGACTCACAACTCAGGCCTTAGTTACAGGACACAGTACCTCAGTGTCAACTCACAATTCACACAACAACAATAAGAGAGAGAAATGCAATGGTACTGGTGATCAGTGAGCCAGTCATCACTCCTCACTCATTAACGGCACAGATGAGTAAGATGACAGCCTGACAGGCCGTACAAGCGGCACAAGAGGGACAGAACAAGTGGGCCACAACCCGCATCTCTCTCTCTTGTTGTATACATACATTTTCAATTTTGTTTTTTGTTTTTTTTATATCTAAATATGAAAGGACTATTGAAAATTATAAAACCACGTTTTTTAGTATAAAAAAAGTTTAAAAAACTAACCTCGTCAAGACGGTCAAGATCAAACAGCTCGTATACTTGGTATTTTTTCTAAAAACAACAAACAGTTCTCCATTTTGGTTTTTGGGTCTTATTGTTTTTCTTTCAAATGCGTTTCACCGGGTTGGTAGTTAGTACATAAATATACGACAACGACGTACATACACCCGTGAAAAAATGTTGCGACGCCATTTATTTTTACAACATGCACGATATATATCGCGACACTAAATATCAACCGACACGTTTAGTTTTTTTTTTAAAAACAATAGAATGTCGTTTGCCCAAATGTCGGCGTCGTATATACATTTTCGTCTTTCACACAACGCTCTCAACCCTCGGGTGCATTGCCATACTCTACTCTACTCTACAGAGAGTAGAGAGTAGGCGTCTAGGACCTGGAGGCTGGAGAGAGTCAGGAGTGAAGGCTGGTGCCTGGAGCCTTGGAGGACTGAGGCTGTTAGGGGCTGAGGGATTGCCGGCTGGGACCTAAGGTTATTAGATATTTAGTTTACGTTATAGGAGTACGGAACACAAGTTGAACAGTAAACGTATGTTGATTCAATTTCAGAATTAGGTAGGTTTGTACATATGGTGAAAACGGTACATACTTACCTGTTACAACAAAGGACAGAATCAAAGTTGAGCGTAAACGTATATTTAATCGATTTATAAAGGTTTTAACGCAAACCGGTTTGAGGTTAGGTTCACTTTTTCAGTATACTTTTGTACTAAAGACTATTGATTTCAGATTTACAGTACTTAATACATATGTATTGGTTTTGTTTTTTAAAATTTGGAGTACAGCCTATAATATATAAAACTTTAAAAGAGTAGGAAATAAAATGAAGTTGTAATCAAATCAAAAGCATGCATGAGTCACGATGAGTCATAATATGGGTTCAAAAGCATAGCCTTCATTGAAATTCATTTGATATTTTCATTTATTTTATAAAAATAATCATAAATATTTGGCTATTTATTCTGATATTCAATTATATTCATTTTTCAATATTCTGGGCTTCTGGCAGCCTCTGGCACAAACTACTCTCTCTATAAGTAGTAGAGAGAGAGTACAGACTATAAACATGAAACTATCACTGCAGACTGCAGATTCCAGAGACTCCGGATTGTAGAGTGCAGCAGTTTTACTGTTGTACACTCTCACGCGAGTCACGACTCACGAGTGGAGTCACACAACATGACAACAACAAGGAGAGCGAAGGCAAAAATTATTAAAAAATGTAAACAAAAAGACTCCAAAGAGATATACAAAGCATACAAGAGTGAGAGCAGCAAAAGACAAAAGCAGCCAGCAGGTTTTGTTGGCCATGTGATGTGATGATTTTTTAATATTTTTAAATAAAAACATTAAATTGACTCGATTTTTTTAAATTGTTCTTATTGTTTTTATAAACATTATCATTGTACACTGGCTACCCGCGTGACCAGCCCACCCCAATCCACATATCACAGAACCCTAAATCCTAAAAACCCACACACGTAATCCTAAACCCACTCATCCACAGTCCCACACACAATACCCACTCACTAACGCACATATTTCATCCACTCACCCATAGTTCCATACACACAACCCACTCGCCCACACACACGGAACCCTAAACCCTAAAAATCTACAGACATAACCCACTCACACGCACACACATATTTCACCCACTCACCCATAGTCCCATACACATAAGTTCACAACCCACTCGCCCACACACCCATACACACAACACACAGAAAAACACCCACCCAACAGACACAAGCCAGGCACTTACAAACACATCCATAAACGCTCCCAAAGCACACGCACACACACAAACAAACACACACACACGTGTACACGTGCACACAAACATACAAACGGATACAAAGGTACATAAAAATACACTCCGACACATATACGTACGTATACACACACATACACACACATACATATATAAATACATATACATTTACGGATACATACACATAAATATTGGGTCTAGATACATGTATACACAAAGATAAATAAATATATAGATACATGTATAGTGAATGCATGAAAACAAATATAAAGGTATATTTAGCTATATCGGTATACACACACGCATGTGAATAAAAACACACATGCATGTATACAATAGATCGAAATACATATACAGATATATAGCAAAAAAAAATATGCATACATGTAGACTCCCACATACATACACAAATACGTGAAATACAACGGCAGATTTTCTTATATTGTATGCACACACACACTCACACACTCGCACACTCACCTCCAAGCTCATAAATCTAACGTCAATATGTACTGGGTTTTGGGGTTTCTTAGGGTTTAGGGTTTACTGTGTGACATGACTCGTGAGTTTCCCACAAATACCGAGCTCGCCTCACGCCGCCTTCCTGTGTGTTCGGGGACTCCGGGGAGTCATATTTCTATTTTCTTTCTCAACGTCTCAAGTTGTTATTTTTTTTGTTTTTGTATGTATTTTATTTATATATTTATTTTAAATTAAGTATACAATTATGTATGTCCTTCTACTTCTCTCTATGACGTTTTTTGTTATTCTTTTTTTTAAAACAATACATGTGTCACTCTACAGTCTACATTCTACAGTCAACACTCTACAGTCGGTCAGTCGCACACTCGCACTCTGCAGTCTGCACTTCTGCACTCTGCACTCTGCACTTCTGCAATCTGCACTCTGCAGTGGCTTGCACTGTTGTGTTCAGTGTTATTGTATGTAGTGAGCAGCTGCAGGTGAGCAGTCTCTGGTGGGTCTCTGCCACTCTGGGAAAGTGCAGACACTTTTAGCCTTGTTGGAAAGCATCCCGTTAGAATAGAATATTATCCCCAATTCTCAGGTCTAATTCTTATATCAGCTCATATATGCTCTATAGTTGTGGTAAAATAACAAAATTTGGTTGAAAATTCAAATAACTTTTGTGCTCCGAACTTCCGATAGTTCTTAGAATTTAAAAAAGACTCGTTCACTGATTAATTTTCCTTTTTTTTTTTTAAGGTATCGATTGATAATGGCTAACTGGCTACACAATTCGGGTGACGACTGGCGCATAACTCCATCAGAGATGACTGTCTAAAATTCTAGTTGGAATTGTGATCTATTTACCAGAGTACAATTGTAGTACAAATACTAAATCGACTAGTAGAGAGGGAGTGGGGTCTGGGGTCTAGGGTCTGGGTCTGGGGATGTATTTAGGGGGTATTAGGGATTAGTCAATACCTCTTTGGGTCTCGTTGTAACTGGGGTCTCTGAGGCCTGGGCCTGGGGGCTAGGGCAGTGAACTTGCGAAGCCTGTGACTCAGTGAACTGTAAGTGTGACACTGGAGTCCTGCTGATGAGTGTGAGACAGTGTAAATAAGTGTGAAGAGCTGAAAGCCCTGAGCTCTGTGAGGCTTGTGTGAGCCTATGAGGTCATTGAGGATATAACGAGTTTTCAGGATTTGTTTTTTCTTTTTTTTTAAAACAATTAAATATTATGCTCGTTTTTCTTTTCTTTTGTTTTCTTTTACAAAAGGACTTTGCAATAGTCGTGTTGTTGTTGTTTTTTTTTCAAACTATTTTTTAACGAGTTTTCATACTGGCGCAACGAGTTATATTTATTTATTTTTTAATGTTGAAATCCGATTTATCCGCCCAAAGATATTCCGAAATCCAATAGAAACTTAATTTTTCAAAAACTGTCAAAAATAAGCTAATCAAATAAACCTTTTTGCAATAAAGCTGTGTTTAGCTTTTTGAAATTTGCAAAATGAGGTTTTTTTGAAGTATCTCGCGGCCAATAAATACACAGTAATATATTGAGCAATATACAGCAATTAGTTTTGGAATACACAGCAAACATTGTACTATATGATTAGCTGTTAAAATTTACGGCATTGCTGACGAGTGACGACTGGCGTAAGGATTGTTGAAATCAACAAATCGTCCAATAGAAATGTTCATCGTTTTTAAAAAATGTGTTCAATTAAACCAAAAACAATGTTCTTTTCAGACGATTATGAATAAGGTAATTTTCATAGCTTTCTAAATTGAAACAATAAAAGGCTATGTAATTTTAAATATTCATTGACATATCTAGTTAAAATGTTAAAAAAATGTTATACATATTGGTTTTGTTTTTTGTTATATTCATTTTTGTTTTTGTTTTTCTGGTAGTAGGTTTTGTATACAAACCAAAAGAACAAAACATAGCCTTCTAGAGAAAAATCGACGAAAAAACTTTAGCCTTTAGGACGTGTTTTGTTTCAAAAACAAAAGTGAAGGCTGAGACTAACTATTATTCTTTTTTTTATCTTTTGCTTTTGTTTTTTTTTGTCTTTTTCATAAAAAAAAACAATTATAACAATCAAATCAAAAAATATATATAAAAACATAACTCGTCAGTGCCGTGTCCCGTGGTCGGCTGTTGCCCGTGATGAGTAATGACTCGTGAGACGTGACTCGTGAGTCTTTTCATTTATAATTCATATGGCAGTCATATTTTGACAGTAGTACAGTCACTCACTACAGTTTACACGTTGCTCCACACTCTGCACTCTCTGGCTCTCTGCTAAGTCTGTACTCTGCACTCTGCACTCTGCAGTCTGTATTTCACAGTTCTGAACTTCCGCACAGTCGCCAAACTTGCCGCAGAAGTGTCAATCTGAACTTCTGAAGTCTGCACTATCTCTCTACTACTCTAGTAGTACATTATCTGCAATTCTGCAGACAGCCAAAGTCAGCAGAGCGCTGGAGCCTGGGGCTGAGTGTGTCTTTCTACTACTCTCCTCTAACTTTCTAGAGAGAGAGAGAGAGTAGAATAGTAGAGAGACTGAGAGTGAGGGAGAGTATTGGGCTGTGAACAGAACTGTGTTTGTGGAATGAGGACTACTACTAGTAGGAGTCTAGGACTGGCCCGTCAGTTAGTCTCACATTCTCACTCAGTCACCAGAATCCAGATCATATATGGTCCTTCGGACAATAGACCAATAGTCCGATCAGGCATATTTTTCGTTTCTTCTCTCGAGAGAGAGAGTAAATAGAGAGTATTTATGTAAATTATTGTTTGTTTTTTGGGGGTGAATTTTCACCATGCTTTGTCATAGACTCATTGCCTTCTGAAAATTAGACACTTTTTTTATAACTTTTCCGCTGTATTCAACATTAATCATTATATCATGTTCAATGCGTCAAAAGTTAGGTGAGCTAGTTTCATGGCCAACCATGTTTCTCCTTTGTCTATGACTCTAAGCGTTTTAGTACAGTGAATTGTACGACGCGCGACCCAATAAAAAGCATTTGTATATTTTGAATGGTCTTGAAATATCATATGTACATTTTTATTGGTCCCCAAAAACACTAACAGTACATTTACCTCTTCAGCGCCCACATTGGGGACAGAGATCCCGTGCCTTAATTCATGGAATGTAGTCAAGCAAATTTCAGGGATATTAAAATGAGAATGTCAACTTTGACGCCTGCAACTTTCCGTTTGTCCTAATGTCTAGCGGAAGCGTTCTAAAATAGATTTGACAGATTTTCGCTCCGTGTGCTCTTTACAGGTTTACGTAAAACCAATGAAAAAAGATGCAAATTGATATTCCAAAATGGGAGTGACGATATTTTAATTTTTTTTAAAGTGACCGGATATCAGAGGTTCGGGGCACGCACGCCGCAGGGCCTCTCCAGTCTCCACGTCTCTCCCTAGTCTCCACTCTCCTGACGGGAGATATTTTTTGTACAGTCACATATGTATTACATGAATGTTTTTTTTAAACAACAAAAACAAAAACAAAACCCAGAATTTTGTTCATTTTAGAAGGCTATGAGAATATATTATAAAATTTAATTGAAAAAAAACAAATAGATATCGGAGGGTTGAGGGAGAGGAGTATCCTGTGAAATAAAATAGTAAGTATATATTAAATATTTATTTGGTGTGAACAGAAGAGAAGCGCTCTCTGTACAAAGACTAAAATATTTAAAAATACCTTTCTGTTGTCTATTGTTTTTTGGGTTTTTTTACAACTACAAAATAAATACAAAACAAATCGAATATTCCACAACGTTGATTCGTTAATAAATATCTTGTTTCTGAGTTTGTTTGTGGGCCACTTTCTGACTTCTTCTGGGCCTGTGGGCTGTGATATGTGTACAGTGTACTCCTCCTGTAGGCTGTAGTCTGTGCCGGGCTGGCGCTGTGCCCTGTCGCCCGTGCCCGGCCCGTGCCCGGGCCTTGGGTAATCATTTTCTTTTTAAAAAAGCTTCTTTATATATGTATGTTTTTTTTTAAACAAGCCAATATCTGCGTTTTTTAAAGAAAAATTGTTTTTATTTTTTTAAAAACAACAATATTGTAAACAAAGGCGGACAATTTTTTAATATTTTTAAAATAAATACATAAAAATGAACTATAAAAAAAAATATAATGAAGATTAACTGTGATTTTGTGATTTGTGGGAATTTACACAATCGTACTGTGAGATCAGTTTTCTCTGAAATTCTGAATGACTGATCACTAATGAAGTAAATATTTATGTACACTCGAACTAAATAAATATATATTTCGCCGTTAAATACAGGGCCCGGGGTAAAATATGTATAAATATTTTGTTTTTTTTTAATAAAAACAATATTTATTATACAAAATAATACAATGAAAGATGATATTTATGATAAAAGATATATAAATAATACAGTTTTTGTACACAGAATTTTTTTAAGAGAACATCGACAACACGTATATGTATGCGTATTTCGCTCAGATATCGCCATAAATATACTAAACTTCTACAAATAAGTATAACATACATGCAAGAACGAAACTCGTAACGACTATCAAACCATTATTTTTTTAATATTAAATATATAACATGTATAACCAGCAACCCCAGTATGCTGTACAATCATTACAGCAGGTAGAGAGTATTGCGCTAAGGAATTACATCGACGCGCGCTTACTATCGTTATTCCTTGTGAGGTGTAACTCGGTCAGTTGTGTTTGCTCATCGGATCATTCTGCGATGTCGGCTCCCGAATTTCTAGACTTCTGTAAGCATTTAGTTAGCCCGTACGGAATACATAATATCACTTTAGAGCGATCGACAGTGATACACGCGCTGCACTACATGTTTTCGCTGATAGAGTCAAATCCAGGCATCATCGAGAATAACGCATGCGCAACGTGTATATTGGTGACCTGTCTTGTCATAGCTACAAAGTTCGTACAAGAAAATGGCCGAAGAAGCAATCTAGAATGGGCACGACTGGCAAATATGAATATGGGAGAGTTGAATCAGCTAGAGCGACAAGTTCTTCATTTGCTTGGGTTTGATCTGTTACTACCACTGGCGAAATACAACGAGCTTGAGACGCTTCTAAGTCAGGATTTTGTCGTCTCCAGTTGGATAGAAGGCCCTATCAACAAGCCACACAACCGCTGTGATGGAAGCTCGTTCTGTTGCGGTTCGAATATGAGCAACAAGCTCTTAGTACCAAGGTCAGAGTGTACGACTCCGACGATATTAGTGGACACAGTGATGCACACTTCGGAACATCAGTTTCAATATACCACTCCCCCGCCGGCACCGGATAAGAGGAAAATATCGACTGTATTAGAGTATAGCCAGATTCTGCGGCAATTACGTCTCTGCTGAACCAAATAAATTTAGGATTGCTATTTTAAAAGTTGATGTCTACATAACATAGTATTGACGGCGTTTGTGTTTTCAACAATAGAAATACGTTTCGGATATGGGTTATGTCTCCGTAGAAATTTACATCATTAATCTCGGCGCTTTTGTGCAGCCGAACAGGAACGAGGTTCGTAGGTTCAATATGAAGAACTTCTACGCTAAAACTACGTTGGTGAGATATTGCGATTAGAATCAAAATCAGTTCTATGCATGTTTCTACACGACAGGAATTAGGTTCGTAGGTTCAATATGAAGAACTTCTACGCTAAAACTACGTTGGTGAGACATTGCGATTAGAATCAAAATCAGTTCTGTACATGTTTCTACACGGAGAGCTATTCCTTGTTTACCCTCGCAGGGTTAAGTTATCTTTTGAAGTTATATGACATTCCCATACATACAGGAAGATTTTTAATTTTTTAGTATAGGCACTACAGTGTGCATTGGTATAGTTTGTACTGCACAAACTTCTTTTAGAGGGGAGTTTTTACAAATATCCATATGTAGATTGTAGAGACAATATTAACCTTTTTTTTTTTTTTTTTTTTTAGTGATGTTTACAGATTAATTGTTCATTTACGTCATTATTTATTTACTGTCGTCACAACTTTTTATTGTATATTTTATAAGTAATTGAGAAGGCAAATGATCTTTATCTGCTCTTGTGCGTTTATTTTTTAAAACCTCAACTGCAACAATCAAATAGTTTTCAGTGCTTTACAACTCTAACTCTAATGTAGTCTCTACCTCTCTGGCCAAAATATCCATCTCTGGGCAGGGCGGAGACCGGAGCCCCGAGGGCCTCTACGACTAGTAGTACAGGCCTGATGGTTGATGCCCTGAGCCCTAAGCCCTGAGGCGGAGAGGCGAGGAGGCTTATGAGTTTGACCATTAACCACTGGCACTGGGCCCACGGGTCCAGGGCCTACTACTTACTAGTCTCTCTCTAGAGAGAGTTCTCATGAAGCCTCAAGCCTTGGGCTTAAGGTCTGAACTCTGGGGCCGGGGCTTTTTGTGATCTTTTTTTTTACTAAACAATTGTCTGAAATAAATAATATTATTCCTATCAACCGAGTCACAGGGCCCGAATTTTTGGTGCATCGGGTTTCAGTTTAAAAGCGGAAATAGGTAAAACCTTGTTTTAACACTGTAGACGGTAATTGTGATCAATAGTTTTTTTTAACCTAATTCACGGCACAGATACTTCACCTCCTACTAGTACGAGGAAAGTGCAAAAAACGATTAGCGTACTTATAATAGCACTAATCGAGTGTTCTAACGCTCTGGACCTCAGTTATAACTTATAATTAATATGGCTGATGATTCTTAGAGTGTTGTGACATATCAACGAAGGTTAATCTCAAATGCTGCATTAAATGGTCAATACATCGAATTAGTGCATTAGAGCCGAATGAAGGTTTCCTACATAAAACCCGCTTGAAAAGAGCTATACAGGGTCTTTAGGTGGTTAACAACGGCCAGAGTTTTGGTAGTACTCATAAGAAGATGATGGATGTATAAAAAGGCATCATATGAGAACACTTGATTGACATCGACCTGGTAACAGCATTCAAAATGCACGAACAAGGATTTAAAACCACATACAGTATATATATATCTTGATGTTGTATATGACATATGTATATATATATATCTATAATAATAATATGTACTTAATATATATATATATATATATATATATATATATATATAATATGTATATAACGTATGTATGTAATATATATCACATAACCTCAACAAAAATGATTGCAGGTTATGACTTTCAATGTAAACTCTGTCGGCAATAATAATAGCCAATATGTAATGTAATAATAATAATCAATAGCATGACCATGTATATATCAATATGTATAATAATAACCAGCCAATCATCATCATACCATATAATCTTAAATAACAATAACCAATAATAATATATGTCGTAATGTAATCAATGCACGTACGCACGCGTAATTTTGCCAATAACAATAATAATGTACCAATATGCCGCGCATGCGCGTATCACATACGGCATGTAGCGCACGTAACCAATAATAATAAGCCAATGTGTAATAATAACAATAATGTCCGGCCAATAACGTAATATCGTATGTAATAATAATAATGTGCAATAATAAACAATAATAATAACAATAATATAATAATAATAATAATGTGATATTATATGCGCGGACAATCTGCGCATGCGTGACTTCACGCGCGTATGTGTCAACCAACAATAATCAATAATTGTGTAATAACGTACTTGCGCGATAGCACGCACGCACGCGCGCGTTGCGCGTAATGTGTAATAATGATAATGTAATAATAATGGATCGTACGCGCGCGCGCGCGCGCAGACGCGGTAGCCAATCAATGCATGGCAATGTAATGACAAGCCGTCAATAATAATCAATAATAATGTATAACCGCCGGCGGTATCAATAATATGACGCGTAATGCCAGCAATAATATAATCAACAATATCAATATGATTGACCATACTGCACGTAATGTATGTGTAATGTGTCAATCTGGACGCACGCGCGCGTAATAATGTGTAATGTGTCAATAATAATGTATAATGCGGCACTGCTGCGCATGCGCGCGCACGCGCGCGCGCCGGACGCGCGCACGTAATGTCGGCGTATGGTGTAGCCAATGTCGTTTGAATGATGCGCGTATGTGTTAATGCGCATCATGTAATAATGACAATATATCGCGCCATTACGCAGCCGCACGCGTACGCGCGTACCATGTATGTAGCCAATATAATGTAGCCAATATGTACTGTATGTATGGTCAATGAAATGTAACATGTGTATGTTAATAATAATGCAACCATACACTAACACAACATGCAACCATATGTAATAATAATCATAATATCATATCTAATATATATATAATAATATACTTAGCATAACATATATGTATGTATATGAATATATGTATAATGTATATTATACCTAATATATATATATAGCCATGCATATATGATGGCATGTATAATCAAAATATAACATATGTGCATGCATATATTTGTTGATATGTAATAATCACTTATGTATTGATAACCAGTGACGACGTCTTGTCTGTAATGATGTATATTAATGCAATAGATATACTTATATGAATATAATATCAATATAGCACTGGTGCAATAATATATATATGTAATGATGATGATGATTGATGATGATGATGATATTGATGATGATGATGATGACAATTGATATTGATGATGATGATGATCGTTTGAATGATAATGATATGATGATGTTGTGATTGATAAATAATAATATGACCACTATAACAATATATGTAGCATAGCATAATGAATGATGATGGTGATGATGATGATGAGTAATTTGATGATGATGGTATATGTTGTTATTGTATGTATATAACTGATAAATATCATAGCCGTAATCTGTATGCCTTGTCACGTGTATGTATATATGTATAACAATAACAATATATAACCATATCAACAACTACTATACGCCAATAATGATATGTAATATATGTATGTTGTTTGTGCCTATGTAATGTATATAGTATCGCCAATATATATGTTGTGTGTTGTTGAGTGGCGTATTGATTGTTGATGATATATATATATATATAAATATATATGCTTAACCATATATATGTGTTACGACCTTGTTATTGTTGGTGATGACCGTTGTTGACCTGTTGTTGATGGCGGTAATAATCTGTAGCAATATGTATCATATACTTATAATATAATATATCACTCATGATGTATTGTCTGTGTCTTGTGTCTGTGTCTGGCTCTGTCTGTGTCTGTCTGTGTCTGATGACTTGTGTAGCTGACAATATATATAATATATATATATATATATATATATATATATTATATATTATTATCATATTGATGATGACTATTGATATGTATTGTCCCAGTATTGTGTGGTATTGTGTGATGTTTTACATATACGTATACTGTTAATGACCATAATATATGTATATATATATGTACTTATATATACTATATCTGCTCTATATAATATCAATAATCAAGCAATATGTGTGTATATTGACATTGTGCGTGTTGTGTTAATTGCGTATTATTGATGTATGTATATGCTATATATTACATCTATATATCTATATATATATAATATGAACATTGATGATGATATTGATGATGATGATGATGATGACGACCCGGTATTGATGGTAGTGACGGCAAATCTATATATATCTGCTAACATATGGCTATGTATCTGCTCCAACAACTCTATATATGTATATGTAACTATGTATTACTCCTTTCTTACTGCTCTCATATGTATATATATATATATAACATTCATATATAAATATCTATGTCTACGCTGTTTATTTAACTAACCTAATAACATGTTGATAAGTGGTGATGATGATGG
>LUCW03000622.1:0-20000 GCA_001586965.3 Sphaeroforma sirkka
GACATTTAAAGCTTCTTGGATATTCTAGGGCAATCGATGTTTTGGTTATATCTCACCATGCGCGAATATCCAATAACGGATCTGAATTAACAACTTTTCTATGTCGAACCTAACGAAAAGCATATATATATATATATGTAAATATATATATTTATATATGCTTTTCGTTAGGTTCGACATGCGTCTAGGTGATTTCTCTGATCACATACTTTTGTTGTTGCTATGATTATAATTAGGAGCGACCCATTTAAAGCTTCTTGGATGTTTTAGGGCAATCGTTGCTTTGGTTATATCTGACCATGCGCGAATATCCAATAACGGATCTGAATTAGCATCTTCTCTATTTCGAGGGTTGGAGGAGGGCTTTCTGATTTGTACAGACAAGCAAATCGTGTACTCAGCCCTGATTTTCCTAATCTGAAAATACTTTTTTTCTGTGAACGTATTCCTGATTTTTTATTCCCTAACTTGTATGTGCTGTTGTCTTTGTACGTAATACCACATGTGCCACGGCCATTACCATTGTCCTCAAATAGTACACCTCTCACCCACCACTCTACCGTCTTGTCCACAGCCAAACTGCGCACGTCATATCAATCGACTCTCAAACCCGAAGACAGAGTTAACGTCATGGGGTTATCAGCTCAGGAATTAGCCGATGCAGGCGGATCACTCACAGTCGGCTTCTACAATATACTAGAACACGATGAACACGCATGCATGTTGCATGAGGAACATGCACTCCTGCTGAATGCAACTATTGTAGAACCTCTAGCGCACATCATAGAGTTGTACGAGCAGAGATCGAAACAGGTATGTCTATCATATATATGCATATATATATATATATATATATATATATATATATATATATATATATATATATACATATATATACACATATGTACATGTACATATATATATATATATATATATATATATATATATATATATATATATATATATATATATATATATATATATATATATATATATATGTACATATATATATATATATATATATATATATATATATATATATATATATATATATATGTACATGTATATATGTGTATATATATGTATATATATATTCAACAGCTCAAGTATTCTCCTCAGATCGTTTCCCTGTCTAATTTCAGTATACTCCCCAACCGCCCATACTACCCATCTGATTGTTTCTACTCCTTGTGTCATGTGCGCACTCATGCCGTGGTGTCAGGTGAAGTGTGACATGCACTATCAACAGAAACAGATTGACACCATTTCACAAACACTCCGGAGAGAGAAACAAACCTTCATGAACGCAAAGACTGACCTGGCGGATGTGGAAGAGCTGATGGGTGATAAGAACAAGAAGAAGGACAAGGAGTGGACCAAGGTCTGTGTGT
Organism: Sphaeroforma sirkka; assembly: GCA_001586965.3. Classification (NCBI taxonomy): domain Eukaryota; class Ichthyosporea; order Ichthyophonida; genus Sphaeroforma; species Sphaeroforma sirkka. Next base: position 1,392 of record LUCW03000622.1, read on the forward strand.
ACGTGTGTACGTGTGTACGTATGTACGTGTGTGTGTGCGTGTGTGTGTGTCGTATGCACGGGTGCGTGCTTGTGCGTGTCTGTGTGTCTCTCTCTAGTTAAGCACCTGGGTATCATTCCATAGCGCTAACGTCGTCCATTCCTCTAGCACAATTGTATTATCCCTCGCTATACTCGTTCGGTCATTGTTCTTGTACTATGCCTGCTTGTGAACTGTTCTCGCACCGTGCCTACTAGTCCACTGTCCTTGTACCATACTTAATTGTCCCTCATTCTCATACCATCCCCACTAGTCCACATTTCTCACCTGCACTCTTCGGCCACCCGACAGCTGCTGTTGCGACGGAAAAAAGCCACCGACGCCATCGATGAGTCACGCTTAAAGATGGAACAGCTGCAGGAAGACGACCAGGACACGCGGGAGATGATGCACCGAGACATGCCTGACCTGTTGGAGGAGGTGCAGATGCTGGAGGGCTGGAAGAACAGGGGCGTCAGGACATGTATCGCGAGCTGTCCAATATCCTGCTCAATCAGGTAGGCGGGTGGGTGTGGGTGTGGGTGTGGGTGTGGTTGTGGGTGTGGGTGTTATTTACCATCAGGTGATTGCATTAAAGCCGTGTAATGCACCTTTGAAGGTGCAGATGTGGGAGGGAGGGGCTGATGTGTTCAGAATGTGTACCAATGGCATATTATAGTATATATATATATATATATATATATGTATATATACATATATATATGTGTGTGTGTGTGCATGAATGTATATACATACGTATGTATGAACGTAGAATGTATGTATATATGTATGTAATATATGCATTTATGCCTGGTACGTATGTACGTATGTATTTATGTTATGTGCATTTATGCATATATATGTATGTATATATATATAATATTATATATATATATATTATATATATATATATATATATATATATTATATATATATATATATATATATATACATATACATATACATATGCGTGATGTGTGTGTATATATAAACGTATATATGTATGTATGTATGTATGTATGTATGTATATGTATTTATGTTTTTATGCAGATATGTATGTATATATGTGTATATACACACACACACACACATATATATATATATATATATATATATATATATATATATATATATATATTCACTTAACTTTTCATAGGGTAGGATCGATTTTACATCTTCGATGGTAGATCTTTACGGGATCGTACATCCCTCCGGGATGGTAGAGGGTACCCGCCTTCAGGAAGGATGGTTTTACATTCTTGCGGATACCCCGAAGGGGTAGGGGGAGGTGTAGGAGGGTCTCCTCTTATGACCCTCCACGATGCAACTTTTATTTTTAACACTCTCCGAGAGCAAGCACTCTACCATTTTACAGGCAGTCTCTTTTTCCCGAGGGATGGTACGACTACCCTCCCTAATGTGTGTGTGCACCCCTATTAATACTATATATTATTATATTATTATATTATTATTTATATTATTATTATATATATATTATATATATATATATATATATATATATATATATATATATTACTATTATTATTCTATATATACATATGGAGACAGATGTACCATATATATATACATATGTATGTATATATATATGTATATATGCATATATATATATATATATTCATATCATATACACACACACACATCATCATATATATATATATATATATATATATATATATATATATATATATATATATATATATATATATATATATATATATATATATATATTATTTTATATGTATATATATATATATATATATATATATATATATATATAAATATATGTATGTATATATAAATATATCACTCCGCCCACAAGCTCACTCATCCATACACACTACAACCCCACTCACGCAGATCCAACGTATAGGCCAATCAGCCTTGATGCTGTCTAATGTTTTAGACGCTACCAACGTAGACACAGATACGATACGATTCCTCAGTGAAGCCACACAGGAGAGAAAGCTGACCAACGTCACTACCGGCTGGGAGATGGCTAACTCCAGTGCCTGCTCGATGTCTGGGCGAATGCACATGAACAACAAGGGCGTAGTGGGGGCCGTAAGATGGAAGGTATGACGTCTCTCGGGTGTGTATGCGCGGTTGGGTGGGTACTGCTGGGTGTGTATGTGATTAGTATAAATGCATGTCTAGTATGGTTGTGCTGGTATATGTGTGTATATGAATAGTATAAGTGTATGTTTAGTATGGTTGTGCTTGTATATGTGTGTATGTGAATAGTATAAGTGTATGTTTAATTTGGTTGTGCTTGTATATGTGTGTATGTGAATAGTATAAGTGTATGTTTAATATGGTTGTGCTTGTATATGTGTGTATGTGAATAGTATAAGTGTATGTTTAGTAGGGGTGTGCTTGTATATGTGTGTATGTGAATAGTATAAGTGTATGTTTAGTATGGTTGTGCTTGTATATGTGTGTATGTGAGTAGTATAAGTGTATGTTTAGTTGGGTTGTGCTTGTATTTGTGTGTATGTGAATAGTTAAAAGTGTATGTTTAGTACGGCTGTTCTTATGTATGTGAATAGTATAAGTGTATGTTTAGTATGTTTGTGCTTGTATATGTGTATAAGTGAATAGTATAAGTGTATGTTTAGTACGGCTGTTCTTGTGTATGTGAGAAGTATAAGTGTATTTTTAGTATGCTTGTGCTTGTATATTTGTATATGTGAATAGTATAAGTGTATGGTTTGAAGGGTTGTGCTTGTGTATGTGAATAGTATAAGTGTATGTTTAGTACGGCTGTTCTTGTGTATGTAAGAGGTATAAGTGTATTTTTAGTATGCTTGTGCTTGTATATTTGTATATGTGAATAGTATAAGTGTATGGTTTGAAGGATTGTGCTTGTGTATGTGAATAGTATAAGTGTATGTTTAGCATGTTTGTGCGTGTATATGTGTACATGTGAATAGTATATGTGTATGTATAGTACGGCTGTGCTTGATAGCGTGTATGTCATGCGTGTGCATCCTATAGCATCTGTTGTTGTTTTGCATTGCATAGTCTATGCTGATTCATCGTATTACCATTTAGTTTGGGCATTCGCACAGGTGCGTCTTTAGGCGTGGCGGTGTGCGTGCGGTAATCGAATGGCGATGGACCTGTCAGGTGTTGCCAAGTAGATACTTGTAATACACATGCATGCAAATGTATTGGCGTATTAAAAGGCCTATGGGTTGTGGAAAATGGCAGTTCAGACATGGACTCTTACCATGCAGAAACACTTTACTACAGTACAACTGTTTAGCATAGTGTACACACATACAGTGTTCAGTATGTGCCTTCTAGTACGTATAGCATACACATACGTTATTGGGTCCAGGTAGCGAACTGGGCCACTCCGTATCGTCATTGTGTCTACATTTATGCCCTCCACACAACCCTCCTGTCAAACTATGATTAAACCTTAGAGGTGCTGCTTAGCTGTCAACTCTACACTCCCACTTGCACACACACACACACATTCACATCTCCTCTGTCCTTGTTCTGTGACAACAGAGGTGCTTCTGCATGTCTACACACACTACCCCATTCACATCTCATCTGTCCTTATCCTGTGACAACAGAGGTGCTTCTTCGCACTGCTTCCTCGTGAGCGGTTGTTGTATTACTATGACGACGAAGAGAGCAAGCCCAAATACGCCATTCCCATTGGCGAAGGCGATCGCATTGTGCGGCCGTGTGACATGTCATTGTTCCAGAAGGACCTAGTGTTTCAGGTTTGTTGGTGTGTGTTGGTGTGTGTTGATGTGTGTTGGTGTGTGTTCGTGTGTGTAGGTGTGCGTTGATGTGTGTGTTACTACGGGAGTTGTATGTATATACAAGAGCACAGAACTGTGTATATGTTTGTTATTGTTTGGTCACAGATGTCTGTATAATCTGTTATCATCTGTTCAAAGATGCCTGTGTGTGTTATAATTGAGCATGTCGATGAATAGTCAGCAAACGATGCGTACATATATTTGCCAATCGGTAGTGTTGATGTACTTTGTGTGTTTGAATGGTCCGTGTAAACCTTTTTGCATAGCCATATGGGCATTGCAATGATTCATGTTATACACATTCAGATCTGTTGTACTCGCCTCTGTACAGCCTTGCAACGGTGCTAAGGTTCGGTGTAACCCCTACACCTCAATGTCCCGTGGTCTAGGGTTTAGTTCTAAGGGTTTATGCTAATCTGTCTCGACATATGCACACTCACACACTACGCACAGCTTATTACCGACCAAGGGCCCATCTATATGTCATGTGCGAATGAGGATGAGATGAGCAAATGGATGCTCGAGCTCCGGAAGGTGACTATGGGTGACGAGGCCGATCTAACCAACACCGTCAGAGAAGTGCAAAGCTTACGCGTCAGTGTTATGGAAGGTAAGATATGGTACATGCATGATCATTATATGACAACATGGGTTGTGATTAATTGTCATAAATGCCCATATGTCAAATGATATATATATATATATATATTTGTTTATGTATATGTATATGTATATGTATATGTATATGTATATGTATATGTATATGTATATATATGTATATGTATATGTATATGTATATGTATATGTGCAGCATATGTATATGTATATGTATATGTATATGTATATATATATATGTATATATATGTGTGTATATATATATATATATAATATATATATATATATATATATATATATATATATATATATATATATATATATATATATATATATATATATATATATATATATATATATATATATATATAATTGCGCAGATAATCGTTTGTACTTTGCATTCATACCCCACGTAACAAAGTGTTGGTCCCTCATCTTCCTGTCAACCATTCGTTGTTCTGCCATGTTATGGTACGTGCCAGTGATCCACTTGCAATGGTAAAGAGCTTGTGCGCAATCTCCAACTATGCGAGTGTTGCATAGTACAACAACCTCTACCCTTACGTTCACAGTCAGTCAAAGGACGTGTGTGCCCGTGGCTAAGAATAGCTCGCTCGGAGTATTGTGTGTAGACAATTCATTTTTGCACATGACCTGCTCATCACCCGCCTTTACCTCCCACTCCCAAAACCCTAAACCCTAAACCCTAAACCTACAGCCAAGGACGTGGCTGTTGGAAGCTACTTCTGCATGGTGGTGCTTGACTGGGAATACCAGGCACGCACCCAAACGAAAGCACAAGCGTCAACACCCTTCTGGGGAGAGAAGTTTACGTTCAGGTTAGTTTATGTAGCATGTGTGAGGTTAGTTCATGTAGCATCTGTGAGGTTAGTGTATGTAGCATGTGTGAGGTTAATTTATGTAGCATCTGTGAGGTTAGTTTATGTAGCATGTGTGAGGTTAGTGTATGTAGCATCTGTGAGGTGAGTTTATGTAGCATGTGTGAGGTTAGTTTATGTAGCATGTGTGAGGTTAGTGTATGTAGCATGTGTGTGAGGTTGTTCTATGTAGTATGTGTTTGAGTGCTTGCCCGCAGAGACGGGATGTGTGTGAATATGCAGTTGCGCATATGTTATGCGTGTGCACAGAGTCGTGCAGTAATATTAGGTGTGCACATACGCATGTACGCATGTATGTGTACCCACAAAACGGCGTAAAGTAAAGAGGATTGGTTTAGTCATCTTGAGATTCGCATCAGTACAAGTATTTCTCGTGCGTGTGCATTGGTGCAAGCATTTCTCTTGCGTGTCCATTGGTGCAATTATTTCTTGTGCGTGTGCATTTATACAAGTATTTCTCGTGCGTGTGCATTGGTGCAAGCATTTATCGTGCGTGTGCATTGGTGCAAGTATTTCTTGTGCGTGTGCATTGGTGCAAGTATTTCTCGTGCCTGTGCATTGGTACAAGTATTTCTCGTGTGTTGTGTGTGCTTGTGCTGCCAGTTGGCCTGCAGTGGAGTGTGACTTCTATCGTGTGCATTGGTACACGTATTTCTCGTGTGTGTTGCGTTTGCTTGTGCTGCCAGTTGGCTTGCAGTGGAGTGTGACTTCTAACGTGTGCATTGGTACAAGTATATCCCGTGCGTGTGGTGCAAGTATTTCTTGTGCGTGTGCATTTGTACAAGTATTTCTCGTGTGTTGCGTTTGCTTGTGCTGCCAGTTGGCTTGCAGTGGAGTGTGACTTCTAACGTGTGCATTGGTACAAGTATATCCCGTGCGTGTGCATTGGTGCAAGTATTTCTCGTGCCTGTGCATTGGTGCAAGTATTTCTCGTGCATGTGCTTTGGTGCAAGCATTTCTCGTGCGTATGCATTGGTGCAAGTATTTCTTGTGCGTGTGCATTTGTACGAGTATTTCTCGTGTGTGTTGCGTGTGCTTGTGCTGCCAGTTGACTTGTATTGGAGTGTGACTTCTATTGTGTGCTTGGTACACGTATTTCTCGTGTGTGTTGCGTATGCTTGTGCTGCCAGTCGGCTTGCAGTGTAGTGTGACTTCTATCGTGTGCTTGGTACACGTATTTCTCGTGTGTGTTGCGTGTGCTTGTGCTGCCAGTTGGCTTGCAGTGGAGTGTGACTTCTATCGTGTACTTTGTGTCAAGAAATGGTCTAAAAACTCCTCGCGATGGCAATGGTGCGCAATCGTTCTACCTGTCAGTCTGTCAGTCCACAATGGCACCATGAAGACACTTGTCAGTCTATAGTGACACAATGTTGAAACCTTTCAATCTACATTGACATCATGATGACACCTGTAGTCCACAATGACACTTCAGCTACCCACACACGCACAGCTGTTGCTTACACCCCCTACCCTCTACACCCCATACCCTCCACAGCAACTTCCCGTCGAGTCTTAAGACGCTAATGGTGGTCATCTACCAGAACGAGCGCACCTTCACGGGCGGCAGCAAGGAGGTACCCGTGGGCAAGGTTTCTATTTCTGTGGACACGCTGGCCAAGACCGAAAGCTTCACGCAGTGGTGCAGCATCGAGGACATGAAGTCCAACAACATCATCAACGGGTCGCTGCGCTTGGAGCTGCAGTACTCGGTAGGCAGTGGGTGTATGCACGCACATGGGTGTATTGTAGTCTACGCATGTATGTGATTAACACATGTGTGTGATTAACGCATGTGTTGTGATCAACGCATGTGTGTGATTAACACATATGTGTGATGAACACAAATAACGCATGTGTGTGATTAACGCATGTGTGATTAACGCATGTGGTGTGATGTACGCATGTGTGTGTTGTGATCTACGCATGTGTGTGATGTAGTCTACGCCTGTACGCGTGTGTGGCTCGATACTTGCACATGCTTATACCTCCGTGCCTCTCCCTCACCGACCGCCCCTCCACTCCACTCCTTCTTAATTGTCCACTGCGCAGCACGAGGTGGTCAGACCCACCGAAGACTACACTGAACTGGTAAATTGCATTTCGTATCCGGATGTGCTGCGGTGTCTTAACGTCATGATCCCTCCCAAGCAACGTGAGCGTACTGCTAAGCACATGCTCAAGATATATCGTGCACGCGGAGAGGCTGACAGGCTAGTCTCGTCCCTCTGCCAGATAGAGATAGCGTCGACGGACAACCCGAATATACTTTTCCGAGGAAACTCCTTGGCCACCAAGGTGTGTGTTGTGTGTGCTATGAGTGGGTGTGTGGGTGTACATGTGTAAGTGATTGGGGTAGTAGTCCCATGTTTCTGTTATATGTGCATCTACGTGTATAGACGGCGTGTTATACAGCTGTTCCAGATAGATCCATGAGCTATGTAGTGCATTCGTGTCTGTGAACTACCTTCACTGGGTATGTCCAGTATCCGAGTGGTATCCTAGCAACAGTGTCGATCCCCATTGCTTGGGTCAGACATGAACTTGCCATCACAGGTCAACCGCAGGGGTGCGCCCCACACATGCACCCGTAATTCAATGTCCTTCCCCAGCGCACTACTGCACTCAGGCGGTCCAGGTGCAAAAATATGGGTGCAATCTGAGTACTATAGGCTTCCGTCTGTCCAGGTGCAAAAATATGGTGCAATCTGAGTACTATAGGCTTTGGTCTGTCCAGGTGCAAAAATATGGGTGCAATTTGAGTACTATAGGCTTTGGGTTGTCTAAGTGCACAAATATGGGTGCAATCTGAGTGCTATAGGCTTTGGTCTGTCCAGGTGCAAAAAAAAGGGTGCAGTACAAGTAGCGGCTGTGATAAAAGGTCTTGCTGGTGTACAGTAGGCCCAGACAGCCCTTAGACTCGTAACTGTGGGGTGGTCAGGTGGCCGCAGATGCGTGTGATACACACGAGTCCCCACTACATCACCTAGGACTACGGTATAGTTATCAGTACTATTCGTGGGTATTATACGGTCCATTCTTAGTAGCTATAGGGGCCATCGTCACCTGTTAATAATATTGGACCGCATCGGACCTTATTGTCTCATTGATTGCTCCCACATCCGTTCACTAGTCACACACATCATATCGCATTGCTTTATCCTAACCGCTCGTCTCTCATTGGTTCGTTTTAACAGGCCGTGGACCAGTACACCAAGCTGGTGGCCATGGCATACCTACATCAGGTGTTGACACCTATCATCACACAGATCTACAACTGCACAGAGTCGTGTGAGGTCGACCCCACACGCCTCAACAACAACCAAACCCAACTGGCTGAGAACTGGAAGCGGCTCCTGGGCTTCACAGAACAGGCGCGTTTGTATGGGGATATATATATATATATCTATATATCTATATATCTATATATCTATGTATATATATATATATATATATATATATATATATATATATATATATATATATATATATATATATATATATATATATATATATATATATATATATATATATATATATATATATATATATATATATATATATATATATATTTATTTTATATATATAGGTATATATATATATGTGTGTGTTACCGTATACGCACAGTTGAAAGCCAGAACCATTTTTTTTATTAGCTTGCTCGTTTCCTACGGTCATAGAACAACGTCGCGTGTGTATATTTGGATGTACGGGTGTGTTCGTGACTCTATATGGACGGTGTGTAGATGTGAGTGGGATTGAATTGGTTCGGTGATCCCACACATGTACCTGATGCATGTCTTAGGTGTGTTCGCATTGTCGTGTATATTCACACAGCCACCAATAGTGCAGTTTATCACTGGCACGTGGGACTATCACAGTGCAAGTGATTGTTGGAGCTACTATTCTGTGCTGTTCGGTATCTCTCATTGCTTTTTCATGTGTTCAAATCTACTTTAATCATATTACACTGACTTGATATCTGTTTTTTGTTGCTGCTTCAGGTGTGGATGGCGGTCGTGACTGCGGTAGACAAGTGTCCGTACGAATTGCGCTCAGTCATGAAAGAGGTATGTTGTCAATAGTGCTGTGATACACATATGTATATATCTTACATATTTATAAATATATCATCTATATTACCTATTTTATCTATATCTATATCTATATATATATTTATCTATCTATATATATATATATATATATATATATATATATATATATATATATATATATATATATATATATATATATATATATATATATATATATATATATATATATATATATATATATATATATATATATATATGTATATATATATATATATATACATATATATATAATTATATAATTCTGTACAACCATCATCGACCCATTCGTAGAACAACCTCACCCACCCACCCCCCCCATCCATACACCCCTGTCACACACTAACACATCGCTTGTTGCATCGCATGGCCACAGCTGCAGAAGGACGCGGAGGGGCATTTCCAGGAGGAGGAGAACATCCGCTACACAGTCATTGCTGGCGTCTTCTTCCTGCGCTTCATAGTGCCAGCCATTCTCAACCCAAAGCTATTTAACATGATGCCTGGTATGCGCGCGTGTGTGCGTAACGTGTGTTAACGTGTGTGTAAGCGTGTGGTCCCTTCTGAACGAGGCTGTGTGATGCCTGTATCCTTGCTTAACATGGTGCTGGGCGTGTGTATATTGGTTGCCAGAGTATCATTTAGTTAAAGTGAAGTGTTCTGCATGCTTGGCCCAACAACTGGTAGTCTGTTGTGTGTGTTTCTGTGTATCCTTAGCACTCCTCAGCTACAGATTGTCTGTTGGGTTGGCTCAACAGCCTGTGAAACCCCTAATCCCCTAAACCCTAGAAAGCACAACCCCAGTATTCTCAAGCGATACCCTCCATACCAACTCGCACCGTTATAATACCGCACTTCATCTCATCGGTACGCTCCCGTTACTCTCAGGTCACCCGAGCGACACGGTGGGCCGCACCCTGATGCTGGTGGCTAAAACCATCCAAAACCTGTCCAACCTGGTTTTATTCGGTGCAAAAGAGCCGTATATGAACCCCATGAATGTGTTTATTGAATCCAATCTTGAGGCCATGAAGAATGTGATTGATCGGTAAGTGCACGTGCGTGCTTGTTGTGGCCATGTGTGTGTCTGTGTGTGTGTGTGTGGATATAGTATAAGGCTGTCAACTTAGCTAAATCACGGCACATCTTTGTGCTTTAGTATAAAGTAGGTACGTATACGTAATATAGTATGAAGTAGGTATGTCTAGGGAATATAGTATGGAAGTCAACACGTATAGGTAATATAGTATGAATTAGGTACGTGTAGGTAATATAGTATGAAGTAGGTACATGTAGGTAATATATTATGAATTAGGTACGTAGGTAATATATTATGATTAGGTACGTGTAGGTCATACAGTATGAATTAGGTACGTGTAGGAAATATATTATGAAGTAGGTGCTTGTAAGTAATATAGTATAAAGTAAGTACTTCTAGGTAATATAGTATCAAGTAGGTACGTGTAGTTAATATAGTATCAAGTGGGTCTTTAATATAGTACGAAGTTGATCCTTATAGGTAATATATTATGAAGTGAGTACGTGTAAGTGATGTCAACCCAGAGGCCGCTTGTGACATGAGCCAGCCTGTGCTCATTCGCCATAAGCTTCTACTCTTAGTCTAGAGTCTAAGGTTTAGCTATCGGTAGGGTTTCGATTACCACTACCTCTGCCCAGCACACCATAGATATGCGCTTATATATAATTTCTAAGGTTTTCAGTATGTCGCATATTATTGTTGTATAGTCCGTGGTATTGCGTTGTACTAACCCGCTGCTCTGTCGTTTCGCACCCACTTACTTTCGTGTACGTCCCTGTCGTGTACGTCCCTGTCGTGTTGCACCCACTTGCGTGTACGTCCATCCGCAGGCTGTGCTGGACGCGAGAGAATGAGGAGCTCAGCCCACCGCCGGTCATAGACGAGGGCATTGAAATGGCTATGCTCTACAGAGTGTTGGTCAACATTGGTCGTGGCTTGGTGAACTATCAAGAGGAGAATAAGGTGTGTGTGTACACAGGGTGTAGGGTAGTGGTCTCGTGTGTGTGTGAACACAGGCTGTAGGGTAGTGGTCTCGTGTGTATGCGTGTGTCTCCAGGTGCGTGTCTGTGAGTGTACATGCTTCTGGTTATGATGGGAATGCCCACTACGCTGTGTCTTCATATATATGTATATTAATGTGTTACGACTTTATATTTATATATATGTATATGAATGTGTTTCGACTTCATATATATATGTATATAAATGTGTTTCGACTTCATATACATGTGTATATAAATGTGTTACGACTTCATATATATATGTATTCAAATGTGTTACGACTTCGTATATATACGTAACTCAGCCTACTGTACACACGGCCCACACTGTAACGTCATGCGTATATCTCACCTGCCCTTTGGAAGATTTTGTGAAGGTATCATAAACAAAACTGTGACTAGATATGTACCGCTTTTTTTGAATGTCTCGGCAACCTACCTTGACGAGGTAGTTCTATTTACAGTGAAATTGTTTCAATTTTATGAGTGTTTTAATTATATAGTGTTTTAGTTGTATGCGTGTTTAATTCTACGAGTGTTTTGTATATATGAGAGTGATTCAATTATTTGAGAGCGTTTTAATTATATGAGAGTGTTTTACCTGGTTTAACAATCTGATATGATTACATAGGACTATTACCTTGTCAGTGTTTCACCTACTTGTAGTTGAACCATGGCGTCTCACTTCACATTGCGATTCCCCGTCGACTCTAGTGAGTGGGATAGCCTAGTGACATCATGTAGTTGCTTTGTTTCACGAATTAATTGACAGCCTTCTATCATATAATCGTTTTCAGTAAACCCTTAACAATCTATCGTATATAATTATCGTTTTGGTCCGCTAATTGACGCTGTATATACTTACTCAACTTGTATACCTACTCACAGGGAGAGGATATCGAGCCCTTACTGGTCGCTTTAGGCGAGATCAAGAATTTGATGTTTCACGGTTGAATATACCCCAAGAGCGCCACAACAACATAGATAGAGAGGGTCTGTGACTTCCCCTGCATACGAGTGATGGAATGTGTAGCTGAGCTAGCTATGCGTTGCATCAGTACCAAGTCGTAGCCGTATTACCGGATTGGTGGAGAAGTGGTGTTTCTGAGGACGGGATTTGTCCTGCTTGGCTAGGGTAGTCGAGTTACGGTGCGTGTGTATGGAGAGCATCTGCAATCGCGCATATAGCAGAGACTTGGCAGTGATTACAGGACTGGCAGGCATGATCAGCCACGCTTGTGATTAGATATGCTTGGGTATACAATTGTGTGTAATGCATATGCACAATAGCAAGCATGTGCCACATTGTATATACACATGATATTGGCTTTGTAGTACAAGACAGATCCAAATGAATGAGTGTAGCGAATTTGTATAGCGGACCAGGCTACCAGTCTAGATCTAGGATCAACACACGGCTGAGAAATTTCTTCTACTCAACACGGCATAGAGACAATAAATACAGTTCAATATACACATTTGACGGTGCTTGTTTCGATTCGGAGAGCCGCGAATTTGATTACAGTGCTTGTTGGTGAGGTGAAAATAAACTGGACACGTGTTGCAGCGTTCTTGGCTTGTCAATTCTCTCTCTCCTTCTCTCGCTTCGAGGGATGAAGAGAGGGGATTGAAGACTTGTGTAATATTTTGTTGTGGTTAATTTTGTTAAACCAAAACAAAACAAAACAAAAAACCCATAAATAAATATGTATATAAAAAACAACCCATTTTTTTTTTTAAATGTGTACATGTTTCTAGAATATTCACCCATGTGACTTCACACAAACTTTGTAACAATAAATAATTATCTATCAGTGATCCCTGATCAGTCCTTGTCACTTGTCACACAAACTTTTTTTAGTTTTTAAATTTAGTTTTACATTTTAGTTTTTGAAAAAGTACTCGGGAGTAGATATGGTCGGAGTCGTTTTGTCGCAAAGACAGTCAAATTCTGAAATTTCGCAATTTTGCGCAATTTCATTCATCTCTGGGCATCCAGTGAGCTCAGCCCTCCTGATCTACTCTCCACTCTCACCTTCCCAAAAGCCTTCAATCTTCACTCTTCAGTCTTCACTGTCTTCAGTCTGTACTGTGTATGGTCAGAATTCAGTACTGTTGGTCACTATTCACAATCCAGAACAGAACTATCAGCCGTGGTACCACTGATAGAGAGTACGGGATGTGCACCTGCTGAACCCTCGGATTTATATATATAGTAACATGCATGTACATATATGCACATAGGATCACCATTTGAAATTTGATCACACACAACCTTTCCAGAATGCTGTTGGTGAATGTATTCATTTCCGTGCTAGCTTTCGCTATTGGCTGCTGTGCTAAATCTGTCAGTAGTAGAAATATTGATGCGGTTGGCTTCAGCGGTTCAGGGTTTTACATATACTACCATTTTGGTGTAGTGAGAAAGCTGCGTGAGTCCGGTCTGGTAGTTCCAGGACAGACGTCGATAGCAGGTACAAGCGGCGGGTCGTACATAGCTGCGTTGAACTGTCTGGGTGTAGAGGTTGATGACGTGGAAATAGCGTTTGATAGTCAGATCACCCTTTGCAGTGAAGAATCATGCGAAGGTAGATTAGACAACGTCGCGTCGAAGATTCTGGAATCACTCGTCCCGGAAGGAGATGCCTGGGAAAAATGCAAGGATCTGGTGGGAGTCCATATAACCGTTGGGGAAGACGTCCCCTTTGCCGAATGCAATTCGCAGCCTTCTACTGGACTGACTGTCACGGAATTCGCTAGTAGAAGTGATCTCATCAGTGCACTTCGTGCATCCTCATTTGTCAGCGGTAAATCAAAAACCGACGCCTGTACGACACCATTCCGAAGCATGCACGCCAGAGACGGTGGATACTCGAAAGAGCTCCCGTGCCCAGAAGGATTCGAGGGCAACAACTGTCTACGCGTGGCTGTAGTTCCCAGTAGTCAATGGAAGCAGTGGTCAGAGATGAGTGGCGATGTGCCCCTAGACAACTCAACAGATATCTACCCGGGTATTCGGGGCCTGGATACCTTGCCCATTTCCGCAGAGGACTGGTTAAAAACTATGTTTGATGCTAAAGCCATTACGCCGCATTTGGATGCATTGGTACAGTTAGGCTACGACGATACATCATTCTGGTTAGATCAGAATGTACTATTGTAAAAATAAAACGGTTACGAGTATGCAGTATTTTCGTTCAATCTTTCACAGATATAAAACACGTACCTGCGCACATTTGACAAGGGTATATTTTGAAACTCAGAAGATGTAGTCTGGTCAGCGTTGGTCGATTGGCGAATAGACGCGTATCAATTTCGAAAGATGAATTTGTATGGAGCCTTCAAATCAGAATTTAAATATTATGTTCTTGACTTACATGTACACATACTAAAGAAACATACATGTCCACATACATACATACTTACGTATACACACACGTGCAACAGTTGTGCTGCAAATCGAAAACTTTTCTATGCATCGTTGTGCGGTATGTACCGGTATGCGCACTCGAATATACATTTCGTATAATAGTCCAGTCATGCCATCAGGAGACCTCGACAAACAAGGGCACTCACGGTGCTTGGAGAGGGTGTATCGCACCAGGGTATTTGAATCTATTTAGTCCACCGCTACAAAGTTCTGTTGGGGGGGAACAGCCACAGGTGGGGGTAAGCATGGGAATATAATACTGCCAGATAAAGAACAGCGAATCTGTATTGTAGCCCGTGTCTTGAACTGTATTATACTCACCACCATATCGACAGCACACAATTTCTCTCCTTTGAGTTTATACATCATAGAGAGGTTATTATTGTATGAATTATTAGGCAAGGTCCATGCGCACTGCAGAGATTCTTAACCACAAATGTTAACGACTGAGGCAGGCCTGTAACCCAAGGCAAGAGGTCGCTCAACAACTAATGTTTGCTTTATTGATTTGATGTGCATAAGTCAGTCTAGTACGGCGTACCCCTATTGGGTTGACCTCTGTTCTGACCGTCTCCTTGCGATGGCCGCATACTTTGCTGTCTCTGAGGATGCACATACGGGTCTTGTCCATTCGGAGGCCCTCCAGAAGGCGGGCCAGATGGGGGGCCATTCGAAGGGGCTCCATTGTGAGGTCCAGCATTAGATGGACGAGAAGGGCCTCTATCTGTGAATAAAAGGTATAAGTTTACGGGTTAGCTTAGATGATTGAGCGCCTGCACATAGTACATTTGGATGGGCAACAACAGACAATGCACACGACTACGGGTAGTTGGGTCTAGTAGGTGGGTCTAGTAGTTAGGTCTAGTGACTAGTAGTCGAAGGACAGACCTGCAGTGCATATGTATTTGCAACGCACCACAGCCATTGCAGCGGAGTCTTGGTGCGCATGGGACCAGGTCATAGTTAGCAAGTTCGAATGGCTACGATCAGAAATACATTACTCGCATTTTGTACAGAAGTAATAAACAGAAGATCTAAAACGCACTATGGGCCGTATCCAGGTTGCATAACCCTAATTGTACACGGGCGCGGGCATACGCATGCATACACACACATCCTGATCAAACACGTACATAGTTCCCTAAACAACCACGCAAACAAAGAAGCAAACACGAACGAAGAAGAGAAAGATCTACGGATGGATGTTCGTAGCCACCACGGCAGAAAAACCATAACATACACACTCTCGCCTCACCTTGTGCCTGGTGCATAGCCTCACCTTGTGCCTGGTGCATATAGTGGCCGTGACTGGGCGGAGGCCCTTGCCCCGAGAAGCTTTGTTGCGGCTGGTACCCCCCACCCATATTAATATTATTATTATTTTTATTGTACGGGGGCCTATTACTCGGCCTAATGCCTTGCATCTGGTTGGGTGGGCGGTTGCCCATCATCTGGTTTCGATCCTGGCTGGCATTCCACTGAGGTGGGGGCCGCTGAGGCCCCAGGGGGGGCCTTGGGGGGGCCTCCTGTGGGTGGACCGCCTGTGGGTGGACCTGTGGGAGGGTGTGGAAGAGATTTATGGGCGATGAGTGCATATGACACAAGGGTATGTGAGTTTGTATTTGGTTTCAATCACTCCTTAAAAGTACCTGGACGGCGTTGTGTATATCAGATATACGCAGTTTCAATACTCAACACACACACACTGCACATACACGTCTATATATGCACACACATAACACACAGCTACAGATACATACACGCACACATATACACCTCTACGCGACTATACATACACGCGCACATACACACACGCCTATACTATAGATATACACACGCACACATAAACACCTCAACGCGACTATTCATACACGCGCACATACACACACTCCTACACTATAGATATACATATACACCTCTACGCGACTAGACATACGTGTACACACATACACACACTCCTACACTATAGATATACACACGCACACACATACACACACTCCTACACTATAGATATACACACGCACACATATACATCTCTACGCGACTATACATACGTGTACACACATACACACACTTCTACACTATAGATATACACACGCACACATACCACCAGTTGGAGGTGGTCCTATCGGAGGTCCGCTCAGAGGTGGCCCGACCCCACCCATATTAGGGTGTCGCATTGGCGTTCTATTCTGATTGGTAGGTGGCCGGAAGTCACTGCCCATTGCTCGATTCTGATTGGCTGGCGGTCTGAAGTCGCTTCCCATCGTACGATTCTGATTGACCGGCGGCCTGTAATCACTCCCATTCGGCCGCACATTACTGGACGGCGGTCTGTACCCACCCATGAAGTTGGGGTTATCGTAACCTCTGCCTCCATTGATAGGTGGAGCACCTGAGCTATTGGGATTGCCCGTGTTGGCGTTGTTGTTGTTACTGTTAAAGGGAGCTCTGGGTTTGTTGAAGCCACCCCCGCGGGGGCCGGTAGAGCCAGTCATACTGAGCTTGCGATGCGCACCTGTGGTTAGAATACGTATTGATAGTACGTTTATCAAACGGTTTGGGAAAACCCTAACCTTTGCGAGTCCCTATAGGCTGTGCGACCGTAGTAGGGTCGTACACGCAAAGTGGAAAGGAAAGCCAACAACAACGACAACAACAACAACAACAACAACAACAACAACAACAACAACAACAACAACAACAACAACCCTGAAACTCTACGCGTTTATCTCACACACGACACCTACCATACGCGTCCTTGCCGCCCCCCAACCCAGGAATGCTCATCTGTGTATCTGCAGAGGGTGACGAACAGATGTTAGAGAGTGAGCGCATGAAACAGCCACACAAAAGCAGTCAACTAGAGGCATGGTGTAACCAGACCCACAAGTAAAAACTAATGTGACTAATTAGTTACGCAGACAAGCACTGTGCAACCAGACCCACAAGTAAAAACTAATGCGACTAATTAGTCACGCAACACAAGCACTGTGCAACCAGACCCACAAGTAAACACTAATGTGACTAATTAGTCACGCACACAAGCACTGTGCAACCAGACCCACAAGTAAACACTAATGTGACTAATTAGTCACGCAGACAAGCACTGTGCAACCAGACCCACAAGTAAACACTAATTTGACTACGCACACAAGCAGGGTGTAACCAAACCCACAAGTTAACACTAATGTGACTAATTAGTCACGCACACAAGCACTCTGCTGAGGTGAGGAAGAGAGACCCCAACTATAACAAGCACAACAAAGCAACTTGATCCGAATAGTTTCACGGGCGTTTTGTGTATTTTTTATCCAACGGAGATTATCAATAACAAATGTACCGTAAAGCATGCATGAATCCAAACTTTAAATAAATAAAATCGTACCATACATACTTACATACACAAACAAAGGTATTCCTGTCTCTAAGTGTGCCTATGATGTGGCCGGTCCATGCACACACACACACACACACAATTACAAACACATACACATACACATATATTTATACATTAATACATGCATACACACACATATATATATATACATACACGTGCACACACACACGTACACACACACCTCCCGAGGCCATCGGCACATTCGTTCTCACAACCCCGAATTCCTCATCCGTGCCCAAACTGCCCAGCGGACTGCGTGTCCAGAACTTTGTGCTGTGGTCATTCGAAGCCGAAGCCAACATGTGGCCCATGGGATGC
>LUCW03000622.1:27500-47500 GCA_001586965.3 Sphaeroforma sirkka
CATCACAACGTGTGTGACTGTGTGCAATACGATGTATAGTCCCTATGTACAGGAATGATGAAGAAGTGACCATTGAGTGTATGACTGTGTGTGATAAGATGTATAGTCCGTATGTATATGAATGAAAAAGAAGTACACAATGAGTTTGTGATTGCGTATAATAATTTATCGGACAAAAGAAGAACTAATACGTATCATATGTAGATATCACAACAATCTCACGGCTGCGCAATTGCCCTAATAAATAAAGACATGAACAAATGAAAGCCATACAAGTGTTCACAACAACAGACATACTTATGGATATATATGTATATATATATATATATATATATATATATATATATATATATATATATATATATATATATATATATATATATATATATATATATATATATATATATATTTTTTTTATATATATATAAATATATATACACATATATATATATATATATATAATATATTGATGATGCATGACATACATTGATATTGTGTGTGTGTGTGTTGTGTGCATGCATGCGTATGTGCATGAATGCATGATGGATGATAATATGTATGCATTGTTTATGTGTATATATATATATATACATATATATATATATCTGTACATATTACTTATATATAAATATACATATATATATACATGTATGTGTATATATAAAGATTTATATTTGGTTTGCATTTTATGTTTTCAACATCTATATTATATATATATATATATATATATACATATATGTATGGGTATATCCAAGATATGTATGTTATACATGTATATATATATATGGTATGATGTAAAACATATATATTATATATATGTAATATTAATATATATATATATATATATAGAGATACAGATATATATATATAACCTATATATATTTATGCTGTTAATATATATATATACATATAATATGATACAATGATGATGTGATAAAGTGTTGTTGTTGTGATGTGCATAGGTGTAAGCATGCATGATGTGTGTATGATTGAGAGATAGATAGATTATGTACATATATATATATGTATATGTATGTATATATATATATTATTACATACATATATATATGATTTGCATATATATACATATGTATATGTAAATATGTATATAATATATATATATATGGCATTACAGAAAATATGCCTGTAATCCGGATACATATATATATATGTATGTACAATAATTGTAACTATATATATAATATTATATATATATATATATATATATATATATATACATATACATATATATATATTACATAATAACCATATGCATATATAATATATGTATATTATGTACATGTATATATATATATAATAATAACCGTATCAATATATATTGTTGATGATGATATTATTGTTGTTGATTATTGGTTGTGATGATCCCAGAGTTATATTTTTGAAGTATGTACACGTATTGCATGTGTGTGAGAGACAGATATGTATATATATGTAACATATATATATGTATATATATATATTATATTAAGTACATAATATATATATGGCCATACCACACGTATTATTGATGATGATGATTGTTGTTGTTGTTGATTGATGATTGGTTATATATATTATTATATATATATATATATATATACATATTATATATTATATATTATATATATAATATATATATATATATTATATATAATATTATTATAATAATATTACCATATATATATATATACATTAACTATTCATTATATGTATATATACATATATATATACAATATGTCATACATGTTAATATATGCATATAATATGGCTGCCACATGCACACATACATTATGTATGATATGGATATGTGTTTATGGATTATGGTAATATATGCATTAGCTATTATAATATATACATTATTATTATATATGTAATATTATTAATAACAATAATAATACAATATTATTATTATGCATAATATGCATATTATATACATGTATTACATATAATATACACATATAATATATAACATATAATTATTATTACAATATTATTATTAACATTAATATTACCAACATATTAATAATATTATAATATTAATATTAATATATAATATACATGTCCAATAACATAATATTGCATATAATATTTATAAGCCATTAATATGTATAATATATGCAACACACATCACATGCCAACCAATGCAGATGCATGTTGATTGTATGTGTATTAATGTATTATAATATTGTTAGTATGTATGTGTATTATTATTATTAATATTAATATTATTATTAATATACATATAATACATAATAATAATATTATGGATATATGGATACATATATTACAATATTATATATATAACCATGTATATATATATATGTTATTAATATCGTAACCAATCAATGCCACATATTATTATTATTGATGCGTGTATGCACACATACATATAATATTACGTATCAACATATATATATATATACATTATTATATATGTACCAAAACAATACATATATAATATTAAATATTATATATACACATATATATATATATATATATATATATATATATATGCGCGTATGTGTGCGTGTGTTGTGTGCGTGAGTAGTATATATATATATATATATATATTATATATATATATATATATATATATATATTATGTATGTGTGTGTGTGTGTGTGTGTGTGTGTGTGTGTGTGTGTGTGTCTGTAAGTTGTGTGTGTGTTTTATGTGCGTATGTGCGTATGTGTGTGTGCGTGCGAATAGATTGTGTATTTGTTCGATTGGGTGGTTGTTTGTTTGTGCCGGTGTACGTGTTTACATATGAATGCATGTACACTACTGGTTTCCTGTTTGTGAAGATACATATATTATCGTACAGGCATATTTTCAAATACTTCTGACTGATCTTGCCTAGAGTCAACTTGCCTACAGTCAAAACAGCAACAACACAACCTACATCTCAAAAGCACTCTGAGCCCGTACACACAATAGCCCTAATCTACTCCCCAAACTCTCGACTACATTACCTCTAAATATCTGGTGCACGTATTGAAGTAATCCACAGTGTGCCTCTGTACAGCCTTTCGCATTCGTTTCCCATCGAACACCTGTCTATTTGTGTACATGTAGTGCCTGGGCTTCTCTGAGTCACCCTCTCCGCCCTGAGGGGCACCTTGCACTCCGCCGGTGCCCGCCCACTTTCCCTTACCTACCATCATCTTGGCAAATGTAGATGGGGATCTATAATCTGTAGCGCTACGCCTTGTTCTATATACCGTGTGCTTTACTTGTATATCAAAATATGGGCGTTGGTAGCTTTTGGACCCGCTCCTGTGATACAGTTGTAGTAGGCCGTAATAACATTTTTTCGACGCCAGCCACCGATATTATCTCATAATAACCCCAATCTCCTTAATACGAATGTGCGCGATATATAGACACATCAAGCGCTCGCGAAGACCGATAGTTGGAATTGTACTGTATGTACTAAGTTGTATTTACATTCCTAGAAAGCACAAATACATGTGGTGCATTAGTGGATTGGCATATTGATCCTCTAAATAAATCGAACAGGAGTGGTGGTAAATAGTGTAGGCCATATTTAAATTCTTGGGTAAACTGTTTGCCGCACGGCAACGCACAGGTATATATTCCTACATTTGGTTTTTCTAGGGTTTTAGGGTTTTAATATTGTTGTTTTTTTTGGTTTTTTTGTGATTATTTTTATTAAAAGAGGCTTTTTTTTTCTGATGACTCATCCAATACATAATTTTATTTTTGGAGGCCAGCACTCTCTCTATGAAGTAAATGGGCCACTATTTTAGCACAGACCAGACCGCCAGAGTCAAGACAAGAGTGACCCAATGTCCCAGACCCAAGCCGCTGCCAAGCAAACGCGAAGAAAACGCGGCGATGACTCATATTTGTTGCATACTATTGTACATACGGAGTACAGAGAGAAGTGGTGTGATCACTGATGGTTGTAAATATTTACCTCTTTACGGTTGATTTTGGCGAGGGCTATGTCTGCACACTATTTCGGGGTCAATCAAAATATCTATAAAGGTGAAGCCCGCCGGCCAGTCCTACTGCACCACACAGCAAGTGCAAGTTGGCCTGTATAAGAAGCATGACTAGCAACAAACAAACAACCGTGCCGGATATCAATCGAGGGCAAGACTTTACTAAGTCTCCTTTCCAGGCTTTCAAACGTTCGGACACCAATGTTATAACCCGTTCGCGTGCGGTGAAGTACGTGGCAGCACCCGTGTTTGTCAGTGTCGTTGCAGGCGGCATCTCTGTGGCACTACTTCAGTAATGAATGAGATACGATAAGTCGAGTCGTGAGATGTGGCACTTGTATCCCATTCGAGAGTGAAATTCGTCCAATAACACCACAGATAAGTCTCTACGCTTGTGTAGTTTTTAATGTGAGCTCTGGAAAGGAGACGCCGAGGATGTTGCGGTAGTCAGTACATGTAAGTCGATCTGTCTGGTGGTCCCACTGGGACAGTTCAACAATTGCGTAGTTTTTAATGTGACGCTGGAAAGGAGATGCCGAGGGTGTTGCGGAAGTCTGCACCATGTTAGTCGATCTGTCTGGTGGTTTCACTGGGACAATTTTTGTTGGATGAAAATAGTAACTTTGGAATGCCGTTGGATAGTACACGAGTCTGTGCCCCTATGTAGTATTCATCTATTAATTGCATTCGCATCACCCTATTCCTATTTTAACTATGGAAGTTTGATTGATACTAAAATAGGTATCGAGTATGCTATAGTGTCCCATCTACGATTTTCACAAGGTGCTTCGTCCGTCTGTTTAAGAACACAGACATTGACCCGACGACAGTTCAGTCATTTGTAAAATAACCAGCTGAAATTTTCTGGCCATATTTTCGGGTCGACATGCTGGTCTGTCCAGCAAACCACAGCGTATATGGAGATGCTGAATACCGCATCTGCAATGGTCAGGGTATCAACTCTGTTCGAATAAGCTAAAGAATAAAGTCTGTCTTTCTATATCGGTCGCTACTTTGCGTGTTGGGTTTTATAGTAGCGTAGTATGCGACAGAAAACCTAATATTACTTTCTTCTCCTGCAGGTGACAAATTACCCGTACAAATTTTCTTGATTAATCAAAGATCGTTGTTGTGGCTTACCCCTTCTAAGAAATATCGATTTAATAATTGCCATACCTGAACAACCTTTATTGCGATATAGCTGTTACATAGTAGGCTTTGGGCGCACCCCATTTATGCAATTACGAGCTTACTAGCTTACCTACAGTGTTGTTTTATATAAAGTTCACGCAGCGACAACTGATAATATATGAGAAATTCGTGGCGACTGAGAGGTTTTAGGGGTCATCTGCGATTACTCTTCAATACGAGACTTTAATCACCCTAAATTCCATTTCTGATAATTTGAAGT
Organism: Sphaeroforma sirkka; assembly: GCA_001586965.3. Taxonomy (NCBI): domain Eukaryota; class Ichthyosporea; order Ichthyophonida; genus Sphaeroforma; species Sphaeroforma sirkka. The sequence continues at coordinate 32,880 of LUCW03000622.1, forward strand.
GCTAATCACTGAACTGGCGGCACGTAGTTACCTCAAATTAAGATATTATCTTTGACTTTACAACAAACATGAGTGGACAGCCCATTTGCATTTCATGGATTTTGTATAAGTGGGCGACCAGTGTCTGAATGTGATACACCATAGATAAGCTAGTACATTATCAGAAAAGTCTCAGTATCAATCAGCTTTGAATTAATTATCAGCTTTGAATGAAGCACTCATAATCCCCAGCTGAGCCCGAGTGAGACACTGAGAGCACCAGCACATTTTAGAAGCCGAAGGTCAAATTCTGAAATTCAATCGGGAAAGTGTACAGTGTTTACAGGATAGCTGTACAAATGCACGCATCACAATTTGGAGAGAAGGCATTGGTCTATTTACTCTCGTTTCAGCGTAAAATATCTTATTCTGCAATGCCAGTGGTTATTAAAGTTCAATATTGCGGTCAGGCCAACTCATGTGCCCCAACTCCAATGAGTCATCGCAATACATCATGGGGGCTGGGCCACTGAGGCATGTGGTGCAGGATGTCTTGCACCGCACCCCGGAATCCCGGATATGGTAAATACTAAATAGTTGATAGAGACAGTATGGGCAAACTAAACAGAAATATTATACATACAATACACTATACTTATTCCTACATAAACAATCGGTCTATTCGAACTTGAATCAGAGAACTTACAGAATCTTAATTAGAGCACAGAACATAATGTATAGCTTACGCCAAGTGTATTCCATCGGTGGCCGTGTGTCGACGCGTACGCTTGCACGCCAGCAGCCCATAGTTGTGCGTGCAATGCACGCCGCCACTAGTTTAAGGGACGAAAAGAAAGATGAGCCTAAACCAGGTCAGTTTACAATGTTCTTCTATCGGATTTATTTAATGTTGGTATATATCTGCCTATATAAGTCATTGATGAGTATTGGCGTACTCTCAGGCTCAAGTGTTTGGTGTTGGTATGCGACATTACTATGTTTACAACTTTTCATGCTTGCATGGTAGGCTAATTAGGTTCTGTGTTGCTTGCTAGCAATTCGTGCGAACGAGGTATACAACACGGCGCACATGCAGATGACAATAATCCACACCTATATGTTATGTTTCTATACAAATATGCGTGTATATACGATTGTATATATATATATATGTGTGTGTGTGGGGGGGGGGGGATATATATATATATACAAGATACATAGAAATATGACAAAACCATGTGATCCTGTGTTGAGTGCTGTTAGTTTTTCTGTACGGAGTTCTAAAAGCGTAGCCTACTGTTTGTGACCATTATTTGGGGGAGTCAGTATCAAGCCTGTTTTTGTTTAGTTTACATTTCAATAGCCTGTGTATGATACATAGCGTAAGGAATGCTCACGAGGCGTGCCAGCGATGTATATTTATACATATTGCATGCGTGTGAATATAAATATAAGAAATGCCCACGGATCGTGCCATTGCCGTGTAGTATTTCTTTTCCCTGGGGTACCTACTTTCTGCATGATGGAAGCAGGATGAAGCGTACCGTATGTTGCTTATAGTAGTATGGTCAAGCAGTATTAATGCGCATAGTACAGCAGAATACATTATTTCCTGAATTCCGTTGAATTTCACGTTATGTAGTTGAACCGGAAGCCACCGAGGATAACAAGCTGGAAGCGGAACTTGCTGCTTGCAAAGAAGAAGCTGCCAAATTAGCCACGAATGTGAAAGATATAAATGTATGTTTCTTGCGATTTTTATGATCGTTTGCTTGTTCAATTTAATAGCTATGTGGTCGCGAGACATCTATCCTCTTATTTTTTTGATAAATCTGGATGCGCGTGTCGATTGCAAGCCGATGTGCTCGTGCGTGTTTTTTAGAACACCGCATCAATGTGTAGTCAATGAGGTATGCATTCACATAGGTCATTGTATATACTCTATCGAAGCTATATCTATATACATGTAAGTTTGTGTGTGTTTATATATATAATATTGTATATATTATCCTGTTTGTTTGTGCGCATATTCACGAGTTTCATATGGGTGTACACACGGTGTATATATATTGATGCCCCTGGACATATAACGTATCTCTGCCTTCTGAAGGATCTGTCTATTGTATTATGTTATTAAGTCTAGTGGGCTCAATAAGAAGATTCAATGTTGTGTTTGTTTCTATATTCCACTTTCAAAATTATCATTTGCAAGTACTGCCATGGGTGACTATTTCTATAGTTTGTTATTCAACTCTATGATTATTATCGTATATATTGGGTTCGAAAAGTGGGATTGGTTATTCTAAGAATTCATACAAATTCGAATTCCTTGGCTTATTAGTTGGTACGTGTGTATCGTCAATGATCATTGTTGTCAAACGATTCCGTTTGAGTGGTATGGGTCGAGACCAATCTTGTCTCAAAATCTTGCTATGCACCCGTGCGCATTTATTTTTGGTGTGTATGTACAGATATAATCGGTGCTTTCCAGTACCTGTCTACAAATGATCCTAATGTGTTATGATCACGTTGTATTCCTTCAGAACGTGTCCACAGGCAATACTTCTGCACGTATTGATGATTTACTTGTGTGTGTAGCTGTGCTTGATATCCACAACCAGTAGATCATCTACACGTATTGGTGCTATACCTGTGTACGTAACTGTTTGCGATATAACGCTGATGTGGGCGGCGGTATTGCACACTGGATAAACAAGCTCTGGATATTTGCCCCATCTTAACCCCCGAGTATAGATGCGCTCACTGACACATATATAATAAACCACCCTCAGGATAAATATATGCGAGCTCTAGCGGAGATGGAGAATGTGCGCAAGCGTGCCCGCGCAGATGTAGACAACCAGAAGCACTTCGCCATCCAGAAGTTTTCTAAATCCTTGATCGAGGTATGTATGGAATATGACTAATTTTCTTTGTTAATGCAACGTACCAGGTTGTGAGACTATTAAAGGGACTAATGGTATTCTTTATACTTGTGCTGGAAGAGGTTATGTTTCGTGACCATGGTCAGAGTGCTGTTTCCATGAGGATTAAAGGAGTGCGTACAACATATATATAGTCAACGATGTCTATCCTTTGTGCATGTTACATAGCACTGACGTGCAAATATGTGTGTGTACATCGGTTTTGCGAACCTGGATATTGTTGTAGTACTGTAGCTGCTCACATCACTAGTAGTTGAGCATCCCACTCTCAGTCTGTAAGGAGAAAGTGAAAAGGTGTCGACTCTTATTTATATAGGTATGTATGTATTTGTATACATAATATCTTTATATATATATATATATATCGGTCATCACGCAAACTATTTCTCGCAGGTTGCGGATATCTTCACTCTGGCCACACAGGCCATCAAGGAAGAGGAGCTGGCAAGTGATCCCAAGCTGCAGAACATGCACAAGGGTCTCACCATGACGCAGGATGCCCTACACAAAGCTTTTAAAGACCACGGCTTAGAGAAGTTCGAGGTGTGTATGTTTTGCGTGTGGTGTATTAGACTGTGTAAGCGACTTGAATGTCATCTGATGTTAGCTATTCAAATGGGGGATGTTAAGAAATTCTGGGTGTTTTTGTTGTGCTTTTTTTTTTTTTTAGCACATGTGATGCGGTTGGTTCGTATATTGGTTGCTTGGCAATAAAGTAGATTTTGTGGTATCGCTTCAAATCTGAGCTTGCGCTACACACGGTTTGACATGGAGCATCCGGTAGCTATCCGGGTTTATACACATTTGGACAATTGTATATATACATATATATATAGTCATACTGGACACAAGTGGGTACGCGTAGATGAGGGGTATATTTGAGAGTGCCTGCCTGATTTATGCGTACAAGACATGGAATGTCCTTAGACATGCTATTGAGTCTCTTTCTGTATTTATTATTTTATATTTTTAAATGACGGAATGCCTGTAGTGGCATACAAATTCTTTGTGATTCATGTGTACATTTTTTTAACGTTTTTAGTGTGTGCTTCTTGAGCCGCTAAGAAGTTGGGAGATGTTAGTTTTATGTACATCTGTACACGTCGATGACATTCATATGCATACCTACATTAATATTCGATAACCAGTTCATTGCCCTGTCTACATGTTCTCTAACACCCTTCGTTGTGCCACACACAGCCACTGGGAGAAGTGTTCGATCCCAACGCACACGAGGCTGTGTTTGAGCTTCCCGATCCGTCGAAGGAGCCAGGCACAGTAGGTGTGGTGCAGCAGGCAGGCTACTTACTTAACAGCCGCACTCTGCGTGCCGCTAAGGTTGGTGTGGTGCGTAAGCAGGATTAGAACGAATAGTTTCCTGAGAGCGCTTACTGGTACGTGTGGTGAACCGAATGCGTAGTATTGGAGATCGGGAGAAAAAGTGGGCTTGTACATAGGCTACCTACTTGCACAGCTGGATGTGGCAGTGGGAATTTAGGGTGGAGTACGCGAAAGTGTACTTGCTCTAGTTCAAGACTGGACATGGACGCTGGATCTTCTCTCAATACGGTGTTCACCTACTTGTGTGGGTGGGAATGCACTTACGGTCAAGTACTTACCCTCGCGCTTGCGGTGGTAGCTTGCATTTGTAGTGCACATACAGGTGCAACAAATTATAGTAGAGTGTTGAATTATAGCGGGGTGTTGTCAATCAGCGGTCGACGTTGTCTGTGACAATAAAGGACTTGTTGACAGGGCTGTATTTGGCTTGTAGATCTAAAAGAGACTTGTACATTTCGGGTCAGGGTACATGTGTTTACAAGGCACGGGTATAAATGGCGGTTTAGCTTCAGCCAAATGTAAGGCAGGTTCTAGTGCTGACCATGTGCATACTGTAAACTGAGATTAGGCGGTAGGTATAAATAGCCTTTCAGTGAGTGCATGGACAGCGAAGTAAATTACTTGGGGTTTTATCAGATAATACATTCCACACATTGTCTTTCATATTAAGCTGACGTGTCGCATAAAATTTACGGTGCTTCGCCTACACTAAGCCCATTACTATATCTCTTGCGAAGTGATTTTCGCGTACGCTATCGCATTTCTATATATTCACTATGAATTGGCCATGATTTGCATTCGATGATTTTGATTTGCTTGTGAACGCGCACTGCACATGGGGAGTTTTGTGCCCCGCAACACATGTATGAAAGGGCTCGCTTGACGGAACAGACAATATGAATTGAAATAAGGTTACCCTGAGAAAGTCGGGTATTGTTTTCTGCAGGTCATGTTGAACCCCATCTCAGCCAACGACTTAATATTCTCTCCCGGATAATTCTTATTCAAGTTGAAGGTTTCGTTCCAAACGTCATCGCATCGCGAAAACATATCGCCATCGCACAATGTGCTACAATGTACGATAGACATACACAATATTATAGTATATTCTACATTGGTCGAAATTGATCCTGACGATGAATCTCTTTCGCTAAATATTTCGACAAGGTTACAAAGTATACTAGGACCACATATCTAATTTGGATCTAAGATACTTGTTTTGAATCTCAGCTTCAGATTCATAAGCCTGAAAACATAACCGTGATCTTAAAGGGTGTGTAGCAACGAACTCGCTCGTGTTGAACATCTATGAGCTGTGCTGAAAATTATTTGCTGCGTTACGATAGCTTTGCAAAGTCAAACTGACAATATTACAAATCTCAATAGGGAATTGCTTGCTGCACGCTCTCGTAGATAAGGCAGTATCCGTGCTATCAAATTGACTGCCCATATTCTTGACGAGAGCTAAAAATAATCAATTCAAACTGCGAAGCGTATCTCAAACAAGTCAGTAGGCCTCTCATCAAAATCGTAAGGTGGGCATGTTTACCGCATAACTCCTTGTGGGTAATTTTCTGGCACGCTTATAATCACGAGAGGAGTTTCTCATTTTTGAGACTAAGATTCAAGTCTTCCTCATGCTACTGACCAGTATGGCAATATCAAATATATATTACATATCACCAGTCCCACCAATAGTGACGAGTCGTCATCATTTCAAGAATCTGGCCCAGATTTGTTTTTGAAACGGTGACGAGTCGTCACTATTCTCAACGTGCGGCAGTTAAACCCTTATTCCCCCCCTGAAATATTCATTGAGTTTATCGGAATGGATTCAGCGTTAAATTTCCGTCCAAAAACATACGTGACCCGGTTATATTTCTCAAAATTTGTCAAGGAAACATAAACAAAAATTGAACAGCTAACAGCTAACTCAAACACGTATACACAGGGTATTCTATTTTGGTTAGGGGACATCTCGGGTTACCAAACCCCAACCATATCTCATACATACATCCAGAGCACCAAAGGCGTGAAGGAGAATTCCATCCTATCAACGAGTATCACATGCAACACACATTCTACAGTGACTACAACACGAGCATGCATCACAATGGACACATTGATGCTCACAGAGACAATGCTAATCGTTACCACCCATATACATATCTACCGACAGTGCCTCCTGTCTATCATAGAGAGTATTGACAAATAACATCGAGCCATTACAGTCGGAATCAGCAGTACACGTTAGCACTGATTTGGGAGATCTCGACCTTCCGATGGAAGATGCATCAGCTATCTGTAAAGTATGTTCTAAAGCAACAGATATTGATGAACGGTGTGGTATATTCAAGGGTATTGTATGTTTGACATGCAGTAAATGTCAATCGGTTCCCAAATGTTCGTTGTTGTCATATGTGCACACGATGTGTGTCAGCCTTCAAGGTAAGAACATTGAACATAAGTGCGACTCGTGCAATCTAAGCGTGCATCCATTTGAGCCATGTTCTGTCAAATCTGACGACTCGGAGGGTTATGGAGCTACTGCTACTTGTTCTGCATGCGCTGCTAACATAGCAGCAAAAACACAAGATGAGCACGTTTCCAATACCACATCAATAGTACATACACATGCATCAAGCGATGCTACACAGATTAGCAACGAGATGTCTAAAGCTAGTTCTACTGCAAAAGCACCCAAAACTAAGACTACAACTAAGGCTAAAAATACAACTAAGACTAGGGCTACAAATAGTAAGAAGACTAACGATAAGTTGGGTACTGTGAAGAAAAAAGGGAAGGAATTGAGTATGCCTGACCCCAAAGTTCAAACTGAAAAGCAACAGATGCGCATAGAGAAGGAGACAGATAGTTACGAGAACGAACTAAAGGAATGGATTGTACATAAGCAACCTAAGGTGAAGATAGTGTTTGAAGATCAATTCGTATCTACACACATGGGACACAGATCCCAATTGCATGCAAATTGTGTTAAGCAGCGAATAGATGCCATGGGTTTAGCAAGAATGCAGAAGGTCGTGTAGACGGCGCTAGCGTGTTCTAGATGCTGGCAGAGGATATATTGTCAAAGATAATGGCATGGTTAAACTCTTCTATTAGATTAGCACGGACAGAGGTAACTAATGATCCTGAAAGATTAACTAATGTAGAAGACTGGGAATTACAAGCCTTTCTAGCACAACATTTTGTGTACAGGCTTTTAGGATGCTCCAAGATATTACCCCTGACAAAGTTCGTCGAATATGCATGCTCTAGTCTAATAAGTAAGGCTTTTATGTCGCGTTCACGACATCAGGATGGTATTTTAGCAATGCAACGGCTTATACAGGAGCAGGGAGCAGCCACCGCTATAACGATTAGTCCTGCAAAAGTTAAAGAACGTGTTGCAAGTTTGAAGAACTATAGAACTAGCCAAGCTTTTTTTTCGTGACGTACGCCTAAATGCAATGTGGACAGATGACGGGGAACATCTCGTGGGGTTGGTTGGCGTCGAAGGTGAAGCAGCTTCCAGGATGAATGGAATAGTATCTCGAGATGCTTATAGAAGATGTATTGTATGGGGGTGCAAAAATCCCACTGTACAGACATGTACGCGTTGCCAAGTACGTCTGTGCATGCGAGCAATGGTGGGTAAACGCAAGACATGCTTGAGCTATTCCACGAGCCAGGGTACAACGGGAGCTTGAAGCAGTACAATGATATTATGGAATAAAGTATATAGGCAAAATGTTTTTTAAAATAAAAAGTTGTAATAAAATATTTATTGAAAAAAAAGACTGAAAATTGTCAAAAATGGACGGTCCCCACGCTTGCGTTTTGGCATTTTATTTTTTATTTTTTCCTAATAATAGTCAGGTATAACTCTGAACTATTAGGATAGGAATTCCTAAAAACAAAACAATATCCTGAAATGAGACACGATTATCCAATAAGAATCATGACACAACTTTTTTCAGAAAGGTAACGACTCGTCACTATTTGAGCGGTGCCAGAGATTTTGTACCAGAGTTGGGTCAAGTTCAGTACAAATTGACAAAATAGTGACGACTCGTCATTGTTTGGCCTGGGACTGGTGATATATCTCATATTTATCTGGAATATCTGATTAAAACAATTCAAAAAAAGAAAAAAATCAACTCGAAGAGGATTTTATTTAAAAAAATATATCTTTCCTCGGACCCTGGGGCCGGGGACGGGGGCTCTAAGTATACGACAACGACGTACAGTCGTACATACAGTCTTACATCGATACACAGATGCATCCTTCAGCAGATACACCGATGCAGCCTTCACTGCTTCAGCCGATTCATACACCGATACAGCCTTCAGCGGTACCTGACGACACCATGTCGCGACCGACACGTCCTACAACTTTTAGACACGATATGTAGGACATGTCGTTTGTCCAAATGTCAAATGTGAAATGTCGGCAACTCGGCAATGTCGGCATGAGACCATGACGGTGTGATGACCTTCTCAGGCTCTCTCTCTCTCTCTCTCTCTCTCTCTACTATTAGTCTATTACTAATAGTAGTACATAGAGAGGAGGATATAGTAGTCTTTCTCTCTAGCCTCTACTGGGTAGAGAGGGTCTTGCTGTGTACACTTGTGTACAGAGAGAGAGAGAGTCAGACTCTCAGCCGTTAAGCCGTAGTCTCTACTACTCTAGTAGAGAGAAGAAATATATAAAAATATGCCTGATCGCCAATCGGACTTCGGCATCGTTTTAAATACCAATCCAGGATTTTCCCCCCATTCCAAGGATTTTCCGATGTTTTCAGTATTTTTTTGCCCCGAAATGATGCGCAAAAACAAGCGATCTAAAAAAGAGTAAATCTATAACTCCATAGATATTATCAATTTTTCATTGGTTAATTAGACCAGCAATTTCATATCGAATGGTGCTAATCTACTTTGATTAAATCTTCTGTCCAATGAATATATACTTTTCTGTATCAATCAAATATTTATACAGCTCTTGGTTTCAAAGTCCAATCGAAATTCGTTTATCCTCCTCTGCATAAACTCAGATAGTACCCTCTACTCTATAGAAGATATACAAAAAAGGTATGTATTTATACTCTTTTACTCTGTATTGTAGGAGACTATACATAAAAATTAATACTGTCTATATACATACATAGTGAATAGTCGAAGTCTCGATACAGTACATATGTCATATAGTCGTATGCGACAATATAATTGTATACAGAATATTTGGTTATTTACACTAAACATACAGTAGATCAGTCAATATCAGTGTATTATATTTAGTGCAAATATAGAGTATAGACTATAGAGAGTATATGGTTTTCTATTTTTTTTATAAAAAACCAAATACATATATACAAGTATTAATCACAGAGTATGTATTGTACTCTATGCACCTATGTATGAATTGTATCTTGCAGTCTTGAAGGTAATCTACTAGAGTTAGTGAGCAGAGTCAAAAAGACAGACAAATAATTTTATATGCGTGTCTCAGTGTCTGACCTCCTTTTCTTTTTTTCAGCTTTCGATTGCTGTAGGTATGGTATATATACACCCTAAAATTGAATCATACATTTCACAAAAACAGCTATATACACGCTAAACAATCATAATATGAGCGTATTCAGTCTAGTAACCCAAATGGACTGTGTTTCGAGTAATCATCAAGACCTTATAGATGTCATGTCAGTCACACACACGAGTAGTTCGGAGGTCGTCAATATGGAGAACTCCGATTTGTATTATGATATACTCGCTCGGCTCAGAAAGGTGTCAGCAGATGAGGAATGTGTTCCAACGCGATCGTTCTCTACAAACTCGATTCAGCATGAGACCTCACTTAGCACTCAGAATTTTAAACAAACTGCGTCGTTGCCATCAATTGGCATATGGTCGTCAAAAGACTTGAACTCGCCGATGGAGTTAGAAACCCGAAACACAAAACCTGAGAGTGTACGTACCGATGATCTTCGTACGATTATAAATAGCTCTCAATCCGATAGCAGCCTTTCTGTACTGTCTCTTCTGGAGATGGCAAGCGCTTATCGATCACAGCGATGTCAATCGTTACCGTCCACACAACAGATACCGGATCTATTTAAAAGAAAATTGTCGCCGTCCGCAAAACGTGCTCAGGCGTCTGCACCGGTCTACAAGCGTGTCGCTAGTATGGGCGACTCATCCAGTACAATGTATGAAATCATCGGTGATACGGCACCTTTAGTGCAGATTAACAGGAGAGATCCGGAAGAGTTGAAACGTCTGTATATTTGTCCTGAGAGTTGTGGTTCGCGCTACGAATACTGGCGCTCACTTCAACATCATTTGGTGACAAAGCATGGGCTGAAGAAGAAGAAAAGCTCCTATCCTCAGTTCGTATCATTGATTGGCTGATAATATGTTACGAACAAAGCAAAGTTCTGTTGACAAATATCCGCTGGTCCGGAAAAAAATATGCAGTATTAGGTTTGTGATGGTTTAATATACAACAATTCAAAAGTGAACCCAAATCATTCGGATTCAGATCAAGTACAATTAAAAATAAATAAACAACTTCGTTCAATGAAACGGATTTCGACAGTCGACAACCGCCAAGTCCGAATTTTTGTATCGTTTATATCTATATCGTGACCTAGCCATCAAAAACGTATTTACAGTCGTAATAGTTACCACGAAACCGATCAGAAATTGTAATTGGACATCTATCTCTTCCAACCGAGCAAGTCACCACACGTGCAACGAAGATTTGCTGCAACAGAACTTACTACGACTACAGAGAGTGTCGCAACGAGAATATATATATGCACCAGTAGCATGCTGTAAAAATGTCATTAAGGTGAACACTGTTACCACAGCCTTGTTTGATCCATGTGAATGAGGTTGATTGTAGTTGAGACCGAAGTTCGTAGTGAGATGGCAAACTGGCGCAAGTGCGTGTGTGCGATATATAAGGTGGAAATCAGAAAGTAGGAGGCAGACCTTTGAGAGGCCACCAGTAGCACATTGGGTAGTCACCAGAGTTATACTTTTACTTTAAGCTAAGATGAGCTCAGACTTGAACGAGTCAGGTCGATTGGGTGTTGAAAACAGACAATTGAGAGGTTATCAAGAGCGAATAGTTGCGGAAGCTAGCGAGCGAAACTCTATCGTTGTCTTACCCACAGGCACCGGTAAAACCCTTATCGGATGTGCTCTGATTCTCCACATCATGCGCACGCGGTCTGCGAGGAAGACGCTATTCATAGTCCCTACTATTGCGCTGATGGACCAACAAGCAGCAGTTATAGCGAGAGAGACAGGGCTGCGCGTGATTACGCTGGGCGGTGGACGACAGCCCACGAGACTCTCGCTGAAGAATGCGGACATTGTGGTGGCCTTACCGGCTGCTTTCATGAACGCTTATGAAGAGAACCATACCTCGCATATTACCAGAGAAGAAAATGTACGTTCGGTGTGACAGTGTCTACGTTTGATCATGGTAGCCCGTTGTTAAAGATTACGATATGTCATACATACTTCGATGCAGGTTGAATCACTTAATACTAAAGTATGATATACCCACCGTGTATTGTGCGATTGCACGCGCACAATTTGATCCACAGTTTCTTTTGGCGTGGTTGTTTGGGTCACTACACTCAATATCACTTTATTTGAGCAAGAACAAGTGCGCGTGTGAGCTATGTTTAATGTTCTGACTGTGAGCGGAGGGTCAGTGCCAAGCTGTTTCGAGCCAGTGCCAGACCACATGTGCGACAAAGTATGATGCCTTTACTATACAAATGCGGTGTTTGAAACTACATAAGTATCCTGGATTGAACGCAAAGTGCAACATAAACTTTCCCAGCTGAGCTCTCACACACCAACTGCGATACAAAGACAGTCTACACATTCAAGTTGTTGTTTGTCCCCATGTAGGAGGCCAAGTACGCAACACGGACTATTTCTCATCGTGATCCCACACGGTCGTCAGTGTTATCTTAGTCAAATCGTTATTTACTTCCGCCACATATCTCGACTGGTACTTTTAATGTGTCTCACTGTAGGGTAATTCAAAAGCAAAGCTCCCCCTGCATAGAATCCGACGGAAACTCTTCAACTAGCATACGTTCCAATCGCAAGCTATACCCGAGACATTGCCTCCAAGATTAAGGGGGGATCGAATCCCATACTCAAAGGATTATGGCACTCAATATTTCGCACTCTTCATACGAGAAGTGGTTACCATTGTTATCCTCGCCTTCTGATGTCCTGTACGTCTGTCATACCCGTCCAGAATCTGTTCAGCTTCAAAGACTTCGGGCTGGTTGTGTTTGACGAGGTGCATCACATGATCAAAGACGACCCGTACACGCACACGGCCAGAGCAATCGCCACCGAGCACGCACGCAGTGGTCACAGGCCGCAGATACTTGGACTAACCGCGTCAATCACCTATCGTACCAACGAGAAGCATATACGCAGAGACGTCAAGCGGATGGCTCGGTTGCTACAGGTGTTTATGCGTGTTGTTGTGGTTGCTGATTGATAGTGTGGATGTTGAGAGAAGGTGGGGATGTTGGTGTTGGAGTGTTTGTATATTGGAAAAGAGATTATCTTAGCAGTTTCAATAGAATCAAGTACATCTCTACCAAGACTAAGCGTAAGAGATAAGCCGTAAGGAGCGACTGATGTAGTTGCATAGAGGTGTGCGTAGTAGTATACATCGGGAATACGTTCATGCGTACAATAGAGCGATTTGATCTATTTGTTGGGCATGGCTTCTGGTGATGTGTCAGTGTAGTACGTGATGCGATTGTCGTCCTGAAGTAAGATCTGCCTGTCTGCAGCGGGAGAGAGCAAATGTCAAGGATATGCGAGATATGATTGCATGTCAAGTATATGACGGGACTAGCTTGGCTGTTTATGCAGAAGCACACTATCCGTGAATCAAAGCTAAAGAATGATGAACCTGATCACTCATAACTGCGCATAGACAATATGCACACAAGCCTATCCATCAACCTCACGCCCACACACTCTCACTCCTGTGCATTCATGCGAGTTCCTGCGGTTATCATTGCGCCCACGTCACAATCGCAGACTAGTATTCAGAGGTCTCCACCCCAAGTTGCGCATAATATATATATATATATATACATATATTTATATATATATATATCCATGTATATATGTCCGAACCTCATTTCAGGTCAATAAAACCCAGCTGCTTATTGCCAGCGAAGAAGAACTAGTGGCCGGAGGTTACCATGGCAACCCGAAAACAATAATCTACGTGCCAACCAGCATGGACGAAGGTGATATGGGAGGGGGACAGCCGCTGCAGCCAGATTTCGATACACTGCTGAGCAGATTGGGTATGCAATTTGTGCGCAATTCGTACATAAACAGACAGCGGACCATAGGGATACGCTGATGTATCAAGGGAGGTACGTGTCTGAGTAGTGATTTGAGCCAATTGACAGGCTATAGTTGCTCATGTGGTACAGTTATATAGAGTACTGCTCGTGGGCATCTGAGCATTTTGTTCGTATTCATTTTATATATTTATATATATATATATATATATATATATATATATATATATATATATGTATATGAGGCCATGTACCGGTTGTTCATTTGCATGATACCCTTATGGTCCTTCTTACAGCTCTATCACCATGGCAACGCGGTGACACCCAAAGCCATGCACTAGTTTGAGAACCACCAAGATTTGTATTGGATCATAGTGACGGGAGTGATCATTTCAGAGAGTATGCACTGTATAAGGACAGGCAGTGTACTATAGTCATGTGGTTCACACTACTAGCTATGTTCACCGCACATCCAGTTGTAGTTGTGCGCGGTAGACGATGCTGATATAATACGCCTACAGTCAGTTCATATAGTGAGCTGACCCAGGACTTCGTAGACATGCATGGTCACATAACAAAGAAGCACAGGAATGCAAATTCACATAACAGAGAAGCATAGGCATCCATGGTCACATAACAGAGAAGCACAGGCATGCATATTTACATAATAGAGAAGCACAGGCATGCATGGTCACAGAGCAGAGAAGCACAGGCATGCATATTTACATAATAGAGAAGCACAGACATGCATATTTACATAATAGAGAAGCACAGGCATGCATATTTATATAACAGAGAAACACAGGGCATATTTACATAATAGAGAAGCACAGGCATGCATGCATTATAACAAACCAGAGAAGCAGATGCATGCATGGTCACAGAACAGAGAAGCACTCGTAGCGACGGAGGTAACCATGCACAAAGAAAGTAATCAATGCAGGTGGGTAACGTTCCGCTGAAAGAGATTGCGGCTCCAGGTACCATG
>LUCW03000622.1:50000-57500 GCA_001586965.3 Sphaeroforma sirkka
ATATATATATATCAATTGTAAAATAAGTCTTTTTCCCTAACATTTCTGAATGGTGCAGGTGTGCTATGAGCAATTCGTATGCAACACAAGGTTAGTATACGTTATTGAGATATTTGTATTATATATATATATATATATATATATACGCGTGTGTGTGTGTGTGTGTGTATGTGTATATATATATATTGTATAATTAGTCTCTCTCCCTTACCCTTCTAAATGATGCAGGTGTGCTATGAGCTATTGGAGCACTTCTACATCGCAGTGCGTTTGATGGTTGTGGCTGCCAAGCTGGGTGGCCTAGAGTTTGCCCTTAGATACCTAGTAATGGAGCATATACTGCCTGATCCGCGGCAAAATTCGGGACAAAAAGTGCCCTACTGTGGCTCTGACCAGGTGCAGGCAATATTGGACCCACTGGTGCAGATGTGGAGGGCGCAGGGCCATCGATTCGTGCGGTTGCAGCAGTTGCAAATTGTGTTGAGCGAGCAGAAAGTGTGTGCATGTGTGTGTGTGTTGTTGAGTGTTGTCTAGCGTATATATGTTGTTGTGTGCATATGTACGTGCATGTATAATGTGGGATTGTAAGTGGTGTGTGCATGTGAGTGTGTTGATGAGTGTAGTATAATGTGCATATGTTGTTGCGTGTATATGTATGTGCATGTGTACTGTGGGGTTGTAAGTGGTGTGTGCATGTGAGTGAGTGTTGATGAGTGTAGTATAGTGTTTATATGTTGTTGTGTGCATATGTAAGTGAATCTGTGGGATTGTAAACGTTGTGCGTAGCATAGGAGCTTTCAAATCACATTTGCTCGTGTTTTCCTATGCAACGTCTGCGATCATCTGTAGCACTGTATTGTGTGCAGGTATGTGCTGTATGTATCTATATATATAGTGTATGTATTCGTATAGTAGTTGTTCAATATGTGTTGTATGCCTATGTATATGTGGTACATACATTCGTATAGTATTTGTTCACATGTGTTGTATGTGTGTATGTGAGGTGAGTACATTCATATCCATGGTATCTGTGCACATATGTGACATACGCAGATGTATACATCTCAACCACCCTCCACAACATATAAATAGTCAACCAATGTACATCCCCGTACAGAGCACGTATGGGCACCATCTGCGATGCATCGTCTTCTTCAAGCAGCGGCTGTGTACTCACATCGCACACGACTACCTACGCACAAGCGCAAGGGAATGCGCACGGCAGTTGTGTATGGCGCAGGAGCTGTCACACGACAATTAGGTCTCACTCCTACCGCTGTGAAGAGGTAAGCGAGGACGTGACGGTTGGAAAGGGTATACTACCGAAAGTTACATTGGATATATATATATATATATATATATATATATATATATATATATATATATATAATATATATACATATATATATATATATATATATATATACATATATATATATATATATGTTATATATAATATATATATATACATAATACATATATTATATATATATATGTATATGCATATTATATACATATAATATGTATATATATATATATATATACATATATACATATATAATATATATATGCATAATTATATATATATATATAATAATATAAGCCATTATTAATATAATACATGTATAATAAATACAATATACATGCATATGTATGCCATATACGTATATTACATAATGTTGTATATGTACATGCATGTAATAATATGTGTTATATATGCATAATAGCCATATATAGCATATGCCATATATACATACATATAGCCATCATATATACACAATAATAATAATTATACATATATACATATATATACATATATGCATATACATATATATATATGCCATATATATATATGGCATATATATATATAAATATGTAATAACAATATATATATAATATGTAATATATGTATATATAATAATATATATATATATATATACATAATAATATACATATATATATATATATATATACATAATAGCATATAATATATATATAACATATATATATATATATATATATATATATAATATATATACATATATATATATATAAGCAAATCTATATATATAATCTGTTTGTGTATTATAGACGTCTGTTGACTGCCAAAGTTGGTATATGCGTATGGTGGGAGGCGTGAAACATCTATGGAATAATTGTATTTGCGCGTCACGTGTACACATACCTACTACTACACACTCTATTGATACGCGCTCACCTATCTATCCTGTCACGACTCACACACGATCACACCCTCGCACGCATTATATATATATATATATATACATACATATTCATATATATATATATATATATATATATATAAATTGTATATACATATATATATATATATATATATATGTATATGTATACATATATATATATATATATATCAAGTGTACCATCAACATTTCTCCCATCGTTCCCTTGCACTTATGCTCACCCCTCCCTACCTACTTGTCAGCGTTCTGGCCGACTTTGCCAGTGGGCATGTGTGTGTTCTGCTGTCTACTTCCGTGACAGAGGAAGGGCTCGACATCCCCTCCGCCAACACCGTAATCCGCTTTGACAGCATTTTGACACCGACATCTCTGGTGCAGAGCAGAGGCCGTGCCCATGCACACGACAGTCGCTTTGTGGTCATGGGCGACGGGTTAGCACGACGCAAGAGTGTACGTCACATGCACACAGGTGAACTGGCGCAGATGGCCGCTATACATGCCATAGCTAAGGAGGCTCGCTCTAATGGGGGTGTGGAGAGTGACCCCTGGAGCACCGACGAGGGTGCGGTGGAGCGGGAGTACGCGCGCGCGACGCGCAAGACGCGCGCGGCAAAGCGCGCGTGGGAGTACGCGGAAGGGCGTGGGCGTGAGGAGAGGAGAGAAAGGGCGGTGCCGGAGTGGGATGGGACGTTTGTGTATGGGCCGAAGCATCTGAATGCTGGTGGGGAGTATGTGGTTGTCATGGGAACGGACTCGGGCGATTTGAACGTGTGCACTGTGCGCAACGGGACGGACGGCGCACACGAAAGTGCCAATGCACACGAAGGTACACCAGCACATGAACATGACCATGTACAGGGCTACATCAAGGCAGGAGAGCCTGCGCAAGCAGAGGACAATGGTACCTACAAGCACGTGGAGGGGAGGCTGGCACAGATAGAGGGCGAGAGTACGCCTCTACGGCATGGTGTAGATGAGCGTGGAGAGACCTCTGGAGACGCGCAGCTGTGTACACAGGGGCAGCCAGAAGCGCGCACACGTGTAGGTAGTCATAACACGCGTGTGGGTAGTCATAACACGCTTGTGGGTAGTCATAACACGCGTGAGGGCGCAAGCAGGAGCCACAGCCCCACAGAACCCACCGCCACACGTAACCACGCCAAGGAGTTTCTGACGCGCATGGCCCAGTCGACGAACACGGCGGGTGCACCGGGATCACATGAAAGAGGTGTGTGTGACAGCATGCAACAGACCACCAGGACACACGCACCACCTGTGTCTACGCAGGCTCAAGGGGCGGGCCTTAACGACCCTACGCTTGTCACTGTGCGCACGGCACGTACTTACGTGTCAGCCGAACAGGGGACCAGCAGTTACACAGCCTCTATCATACAGACACACCAACCACACTCACTGCTAAGAACACCCACATACGAGACACCCACACACAAGACACACACACACAAGACACCCACACACAAGACACACACACACACACACCCACACACTCAAACACTCCCACGAAGCGAAAGGGAGGATATGCATTCTCCGCCTCTATCGCAACGTCACTCGCGTCTACATACACTATGTAATCAGACGCAAGACGGCGAAAACCAGGTTTACAGCGGAGAAAATCAGGTTTACAGGGACAGGTCAGAGGATACTGGGGTACAGGCAGACGTCAGTCAGTCTGTATACGCGCTACTGTTTTCGAGCGATGAGGACGATGACAAGGCCGCCGTCCCGCTTTCAAAGCGGTATGACGAACCTGCCTACCAGCCTTCAGAAGTACCGAGCACACCCACACCAGACCATGGCACAGACATACACGCAGAGCACCACGTGACACGTACACAGCCCATAGCTACACATGCACAGCACACGACGGCCCATCCACACGAGAGGCTCGCGCGTGCACAGGACACGCCCACACGTGCGAACATCGCGAATTGTGTCTCAACGCCTCGTTCCACTGCGAGTGCGCGTGCGCGAGTGGACACCCACAGCAATGCCAATCCCACCACTGCCACGCAGCGACAGGCGCACAAGGCACACGAAACAACGGCATACGCGTCTGTGTCTGTGTCTGCGGCAGAGACTATGACACAAAATCAAACACAGTGTGTGCGTGAGGCAGGGCATATGCCACCAATGGGTGCTGCTGTAAACGTGGGTGTGACTAGGGAGGGACCTGAGACCACTGTGGTGTATGGGCAGGGTTTAGGTGACAGATCCGCGTGCGAGAGGGTGTGTGGGGACTTTCGTGTGGAGGGTTTGTCGTGCCGTGCGGCTGAGACACAGACGGTAGGTAAGCGCAAGAGCACACGGGAAAACATAGACACGCGCACAGTCAAGCGGCGACACGTAACCACAGGCACAGCCGCACACGACGTCGACGGGACTGGCGGGGACCAGAATGGGTCAACCACGGCGAACAAGGGGCCTAACAATGGGCCTAATAATGAGCCTAACATTGAGCCTAACCAGACCGAGATACGGGACAAGGAGTTGTGCTACAATTACATCGGAGACGCAGCCCTGGCCACCCACCCCGCACCCCATCGGCCCTGTGAAGACACACCGCAGCGATGCCAGACACACACGAGCACAATGGGCAAACAGGCGCAGCCGCAAGACGTTGACTACACACCCCTGTCACGCCCACACGTGTTTCAGGCGTGGGGGGACTTAAGCGCTGAGTCGGTACGACGGTTAGCGTGCGAGGAGACGGAGAAGTGTGCGCGACTGCGATCACAGCAGAGCGGCAACGGCACACACACCACAGCGAGAGACAGGGATGACCACGTGGGGGATGTAACTAAACACGTGGACGAAGCAACTAAACACGTGGACGATGGGGATGGAGCCACAGTTGAGGTCGAGTACATACGCACGGGCCGGCATCAGGGCCAGCGGAGGTACGTACGAGACGATGCACCAGAAAAGAAAGGACAGGTGCAGGTGCAGGGGCAGGTGGGTGAGTTCAATGGTACTAAAAGGACTTGTTCTCCCAAAAATTTGGCTGTGAATATGTGCACGGCCCAACACGTGCCAGTGTCATGCTGTGTTTGATGCCAATAGTACGTGCTAGTGTCATGCTGTGTTTCGTGTGTGGTTGTGCTCCATGCATGCGCGCGTTCGTGCTGGATACGCTCCTTCCACTTATTAGTTATCACACTCTTGTCTAACTATGGCATATGACAACCGAAGACACCTCCGAAAGAGATACCACCCCTCCCCCCCGAGAGAGAGAGTGGGCCACCCCCCTCTTCCCACTACCTCTAAGAATTACAATAAGACCCCATACTCTCCTAGCCACCTGTCTACTACCACATATATATATCACGACTGACCCCCTCTACCAACCGGTAAGTTTATATCACTATTCTTCTTCTCCCCCTTAGTCTAGCGACATAGACAGTGCAGCTCACACCTGTGCAGTGACATAGATGCTGTCCTGTGTCACCTTTTTATCCAAGCGTGACAACCATATTCTCCAAAAACCCTAAACCCTGAAATATATAACTTAACCGCTGATGACCATGTGTGTTATTGTGCGTTATTGTGTGTTGTAGTGTGTTGTTGTGTTGTTGTGTGTTGTTGTGTTATTGTGCTATTGTGTGTAACTGTGTGTTATTGTATGCTATGTACCTACCATTTCAACCACCTTCGCCCGTCCACCAATCGTTCTATCCGCCCTTTCACATCGCCACTCATACCTACTTCACAGGAGCACAACAATTGCGAACCACCGGAGCGCGAGCATAGCAACGGTTGCTATGCACGCGGTGCCAAGCGCTGCTCGCAGCAAGTGAGACCCTCCGGCTACATCGGCCCAGTGGATACAACTGAATGGAGTGACGCTGAATTAGGCACGCTATCACAACCGCACATGGCAACGATACTGCGTCAGTGCGATAGTCACCCCAGACAACGACAACGACAACAACAACAACAACAACACGAGCAAGAGGCTACGACACACACAGGAACGTCACCAGCACGTGCAGCGTAGGAGCAAAGGGATAGCCCCACACGAGCAACACCATTGCCAGACGATGCATGTGGGCACGGACAGGGGCAAGAGGTGTGTGCGAGGGAGCGGACAGCTGTAAGTGTAAGTGTAGGTGTAAGGAGTGCATCAAAGGCGGAAGAGTGAGTGTACACGCACAACAACACCAACACCAACACCAACACCAACACCGACACCAACACCAACACCGACACCAACACCAACACCAAAACCAACACGCACGGCGTGTGCGTGGTTGCGGGGAGTGAGGTAAAGGTGACAAGCGTGGACAGCAGGCACGTGCGTGTAACGCAACGACAGGGCGTTGTACTACCCATACCATAGCCGCCGCAGCAGTGGCGATAGGGTTTTAGGGTTTATCTAAACTCTGATTTGGTGCAAAAGAGTGTATGACTATACGGGTAGACGATGGCTCATTTATGTTATGCGTTGATGGGCATGCACATCTGCAGGCAACTGCGACCGTAAAACACCATCACTCGACCAACAGATTGTACAACAATACCAGGAGAAGTAATAAAATATCTTTTTTTACATATATATGTATATATATAATATATATATATATATATATATATATATATATATATATATATATATATATATATATATATATATATATATATATATATATATATATATATATATATATATATATATATATATATATATATGTATATATATATATATATATATATATATATATATATATATATATATATATATACATATATATGTATATTGGGGCGTGTGTGTGTGTGTGTATATATATATATATATATATATATATAAGTGTATGCACTGTAGTTGGGTAGCTGTCTCGCAGAAGGTTGTGCTGATGAAGTCTGACTTTGGAATGTCGGCGTCCGCAGATGTATTCCGGTGATTAACTATTGGTTGATAGCATATGGCTATTAACTATACATAACAGTGAGGAAATAGTTGCCATGACAACTGTGCAGCTATAGCCCACAGGCATAGAGGTGCAACACATACTCAGACCCCCAGCACCACTAATGCACACAGCCTATAATAGAAACACACAACACACACCTTATATTACAAGAATAAATACACACACCACACAGAGACCACAATGAGTATACATACTACACAATACACATACACAGCCTACAATAGAAACACACACCCCACACCCCACACCCTATAATACAAAAATAAATACACACACCACACAGAGACCAGTAAGAGTATACATACTACACAATACAAAGACAATGCGGA
>LUCW03000622.1:62500-71938 GCA_001586965.3 Sphaeroforma sirkka
ACACACGTACACCTCAGATCCACACAAGGCTATACCTGCACCCGCTCCTCTCGTACGCCCGTGTCAACGAGTGTCATGCGGCTGTGTGCCCCGGGGCCTATGCCCAGGTAGTCCCCCCCTCGCCAGTAGTTCTGGTTGTGCACACACTCTGCACCTGGCCTGGCAAAATTGGACACCTCGTACCTGTCTAGTCCTCTGGCGGCTAGTGTGGACACGGCGTCCTGTGATATTTACGTGGGTGGGTGATAGGTAGGAAGGCGTCCTGTGATATACACGTGGGTGGGTGATAGGTAGGCGTCCTGTGATATACACGTGGGTGGGTGATAGGTAGGTAGGCGTTTTGTGATATATTTACGTGGGTGGGTAATAGGTAGGTAGGTGTCCTGTGATATAAACGTGGGTGGTTGATAGGTAGGTAAGTCCCAACTGCTATGCATGAGTGGTTGGGGATTGTGTGCACATACGGTAGTGTCTGTACACCTGTCGACCCGTCTGTAGTAAACAGGACCGGGTGGCCAGTGAGAATGTACTAATGGACCTGATGTAGGTGACTCTCCGAGCATCTCCACGGGATGTGTGGGGAAGAGTACAGCGGTTTAATTGACGTGCCAGCATCACAGCAGGCTTACTTGCATCTGATGATTACTATCCTAGAATAAACTTGTTACACATACCTATATCATACTTATATCTGTTGTTTACTGTCCTAGATAACGCTTGTTACTGACAGCAGGCTTACTTGCACCTGTTGTTATCTGGATAGGACATGCAAACTCAGTCCCCACGGCTCATAAACAAAAAGCTGTGCTCATGAATCTAAATACAATGGACGTGAACATACACGACGTACATCTCTACCGAATACACCTCAACAGCCCACTAACCGATGCCTGATCTGGCGCAAACGACCATCTGTCTACACAGAAGACATGGTGTCATTAGTTCGATATACGTATACATGTACCTGAGACACTTGCCTGTGCTCATACTTACCTCGAACATATCGGCCACGGTGTCATGAGTTAAATATACGTATACACGTATCTGAGACACTCCCCTATGCTCATACTTACCTCGTACATATCGGCCATGGTGTCATGAGCCAAATATACGTATACACGTACCTGAGACACTCCCCTATGCTCATACTTACCTCGTACATATCGGCCATAGTGTCATGATTTAAATATTCGTGTACACGTATCTGAGACACTCCCCTATGTTCATACTTACCTCGTACATATCAGCCATGGTGTCTTCACAGGGCATAGACAGTGCCCCTTTCTCGCGAAGTCGGTGCAGTTTAGTCCCGGGTTCGATAGTGAGTTGATCTGCGATAGTATGTTGGTGTGGTTGGTTCAGACTGTCAATGACCAACCGTCACTATAGCACACACACGAGTGCCATGCGCTTGCCAGGAAAGATGGCCCGACAGTACACCCCTGGGGTTATAAACTGAGACCTTTTGTCTCGGGTCAAATCGGCTATCAAGGATAGCGAGATTGCCTGAGGGTGCCGCTAGATACGGATATTTGGGACAATGTTTTACCCATACTCGGACATTACCAGGAAGTAGGACTATCTGAGTGGGAGTAGGACACCGTAACAGTGCGTAGACTGCGCTGCATGCATAGCCAACTATGAAAGCGAAGCACGTGCACCTAGACCCACATAAAAGCTCAAAGGTAAGGTCACAGGCTTAAGGTAAGGTCGCAACACAAACAAAACATGTAGTATACAAACAAAACATGTAGTATACAAACAAGACATGTATATGTAAAAACAGGACATGTATATATACAAACAGGACATATATATATACAAACAGGACATGTATACATACTAACAGGACATGTATATATACAAACAGGACATGTATATATACAAACAGGACATGTATATATACAAACAAGACATGTATATATACAAACAGGACATGTAAATATACAAACAGGACATGTATATATACAAACAAGACATGTATACATACAAACAGGACCTGTAGTATACAAACAAGACATGTAACATACAAACAAAACATCAAGACAAGTATATATACAAACAAGACATGTATATATACAAACAAGACACGTATATATATACACAAAACAAGACTAGTATATATACAAACAAGACATGTACCATGCAAACAAGAGGGATGATGAACGAAAGTGTATTCCACACAAAGAACAAAAGAGCCACCAGGCAACAACAACAGAACAGGTAATATGTAGGCTGCACATATATATATATATATATATATATATATATATATATATATATATATATACATATTACGCATATATTAAACATGTATGCACGTATGTGTGTGTGCATATATATATTGGCAAAATATATATACATATTAATATATATATATATATGTGCGTGTGGGGATATATATATATATATATATATATTATACAGTGCGCGTGCGTGTGTGATGATGATGCGATGATGATGATAATGATGATATGATATGATATTATATTATTATTACATTATGGTATTATTATTATGATTATTTATATATTGATATTATATATATTATACATATATATATATATATATATATATATATATATATTATTATATATATATTATACATACGCAACGCAAATCAAAATATGCATGCAATAATAATGCAACATACATAATAATATGGCATAAACACATACGCAACACAAAATATTGAAATACCTGCATAAATTATTAATTGCATAGTGCATATATAATATAAATATATATAATTGCACATAATACATAGTTATACATTATTTATTATTATTATATATATTATATATATATAGTATATTATTATTATTATATATATATGATATAATATATATTATACATGTATGTATAACAATGCCAATAACATACAATATTAATATAATGCACATTATATTAATATAATATATTATGCAATTATATATTATATATGTAATACGTGTATATATAATAATAAATAATATATATATATACATATATATATTAATAATAATATTATATATATATTATAATATATATATATATATAATATTAATATACATATATATATATATATAATATATATATATATATATATATATATATATATATATATATATATACATATATAAAACATAATATATATATATATATATATATTATATATATCAATATATATATATATGTATGTGTTGTATATATATATATATATATATATGTATGTGTGTGTGTGTGTGTGTGTGTGTGTGGTGGGTGTGTGTGTGCGTGTTTATATATATATATATATATATATATAACTTCTATTACTTCTACTACATACAGAGAGACACGTGTCCATCAACCAATTGCATTGCCGCGTTGAGCTCATCTTGCCATTGCGCACGTGTTTGTCCAGGACGTCCAAAAAAATGAGATCAATAGAGAACCTTCCAGGAAACAACTTACGCGCCACCTCAACCGCAGCCATGGCCTCGTCAATGGAGTGATTACGCCCTAAAGTGGGAAACCAGCCGGGTTAGAGGTGGGTGGGGGATATGTGGACAAGCGTGTACCAGATATGTGAACAAGCGTGTACTAACAAGCCTGTACTGGAGATGTGGACACGCGTGTACTAGAGATGTGGACAAGCCTGTACTAGAGATGTGGGCAAGCGTGTACTAACAAGCCTGTACTAGATATATGGACAAGCGTATACTAGATATGTGGACAAGCCTGTATTAGATATGTGGACAAGCGTGTAGTAGAGATGTGGACAACCATGTACTAGAGATACGAACAAGCGTGTACTCTATATGTATCACGTTATACCACGTCACAGCCCGTCATACAAACTTCACGCCAGGGCACCTTGCGCGCTGACTTACCACAGCTAGTACCGCTACAGCATGTCTCTGTACGTAAACCTACATCAATACACGCAACGGCCTGTCCTCTCCCGTTTTACCTACACGTGTCACCATACATCAGATGAGCTTGTAACACACCATGCCATGTCACAGCCTATCACTCCACTCCGCACTACGCGTGGCCCAGGCGTGCACACAATAACATAACACACCTAGGAATAGCAGATCCTCGGGAGATATCAGACTCTGTACGCCCAGAGACATGCGGTTGACTCCCGCATTCTTGAACAGCTCCATTCGTTGTATTTCTGTGGACGAGGGATTGCCTTCCATGGTCACCTCCGTCACACCTGAACCGCAGAGGAACAAACAAGGCCGAGAAGCGGGTAAAGAAAGGGCCAACAAATCTGTGGCGTGTATATTATTTATATAACGAACACGGGCGAATGGAGATATCAGCGAACAAAGCACCGTGTGAGCTATGGCAATGGTCGTGTTGAGAAGAAATCTTCGTCAGGTATACGACGACTAATGTCAAATGGGGACATACGCAAACAAGGCATTGTAGGTGCTATGGTTATGGTCCTGCTGAAGTATGCAGTGACGAGAGGAAAGCGTTTGTTCTGCGGTGGAGTGCAATACACGAAAGACATCTCAAGAGACGAGACACGTACAGGAGTGATAGGGATGGATGTGTAGTAGATGGTAAGCTGTGCCAGCACATAACAACACACAGTTAATCATAATATAAACATATGTTACACATAACAACACACACCTAATCATAATATAAATATGTTACACATAACAGCACACACCTAATCATGATATAAATGTGTTACACATAACACACACCTAATCATAAGATAAAGGTGTTATACATAACAACACACACCTAATCATAATATAAAGGTGTTGGAAGCGACCACACACACCCGCCCACGGGTAGATGGTCGGGTTGACAGGGAACGGAAAGTGTATTCGATAGCCGTGTGATGTTCATTGCAGGCATTCACAACGCGTTCGATGGAAGAAACGTATTTGTGGGGGTCTGTCAACCGGAACTCACTTCTCTATGACAATAAACGTAAGCTACGGAAAGAGATGCAGAGATGGAACATGCAATTCCCAATTCGGCCCTGTTGTATATGGCTCATTATTGATAGTATGTTGCTAACGTCAATTAGTGTTATTGTTACTTTTATGTTTAAGAATCGTGCTTATTTTGATAGTAAGCTGATTAATGCTTTTGAATGCTTTTGAATATCGACCAATATGATAATTGCCATACACATAGTGTTATTGTTACTTTTATGACTAGGAATCGCGTTTATTTTTGGTGGCGCTCCAACCCACCAATTAATACATGTGTCTGTGCCAATCAACCAGTGTAATTATATGTTCACACGAGACCGTGTGCACGTACACATACCCATGTGGATAGGTGAAGATAATCCCGTGTGCGTACAATAAAGCACAGGATGCCTCGGCAATACATGCGTGTTGGTAGACTAGTCACAGGTGTGTACCGATACAAAATACATCAATGAGTATTGTGGACACAAGCATGTGCTTGTATCTTCGCTTGTTGTACGGAGGAAGCTCGTAAAGACTATTCTCATGCGCTTTTGCCATAGCACACAGCAGATGCGGAGGTACAGCACGGCCTAATACACAACTCAGCACAGGCACTCTACGACAACCCCGACCACGCATCTCCCGAAGCAACTGTATTACTTATAATCCGTCATCTGATATCGCATACATATACAACCAACTCTTGCTGTATGAGCCTAGCATCAGTCATCATACTCAGTAGTGTTTGATAGTCTGTGGTCGTGCTAGTTGACAAATTTTTCTGTATTAAACACACAAACAAACCTTTCTATATGAAACACACAAACATACCTTTCTTTATGAAACACCCAAACAAACCTTTATATATCAAACTCACAAACAAACATTTCTATGTTAAACACACAAACAAACCTTCCTGAATTTAAGAAACAAACAAACCTTTCTGTATTAAACACACAAAACAAACCTTACTATATTAAACATACAAACATTCCTTTCTATATGAAACACACAAACATACCTTTCTTTATGAAACACGCAAACAAACCTTTATATATCAAACTCACAAACAAACATTTCTGTGTTAAACACACAAACAAACCTTCTTGAATTTAAGAAACAAGCAAACCTTTCTGTATTAAACACACAAACAAACCTTACTATATTAAACATACAAACATACCTTCCTATATTAAACACACAAACATACCTTTCTATATGAAACACACAAACATACCTTTCTTTATGAAACACGCAAACAAACCTTTATATATCAAACTCAAAAACAAACATTTCTGTGTTAAACACACAAACAAACTTCCTGAATTTAAGAAACCAGCAAACCTTTCTGTATTAAACACACAAACAAACTTTACTATATTAAACACACAAACATACCTCCCTATATTAAACACACAAACATACCTTTCTATACGAAACACACAAACAAACCTCTCTATATTGAACTCACAAACGAACATTTCTGTGATAAACACACAAACAAACCTTCCTGGATTAAAGAAACAAACAAACCTTTCTGTATTAAACACAAACAAACCATCTGTATTAAATACAAACAAACCTTTCTATATTAAACACACGAACATACCTTTGAGTATTAAACACACACCCATACCTTTCTGTATTTAACACACACCCATACCTTTCTGTATTTAACACACAAACAACCTTTTCTGTAAAACAACAGTCCAACAAACCTTTCTGCATCAGCCCTGCATCCGTCATCACATCCAACAGAGCTTTGATCGTCTGTGGATGTGCTAGTGTAGGGTGCCCCCCAAAAAAACACCGACCGGATGCTTGTGGGCTTAGTAACCGCCAGAGCGGTCTTTAATTCCGTCACAAGGCAGCTGCGCATGCGTTTGTGATCGACGTCGTCTTTGACATAGCGGTTGAAGTTGCAGTATGAGCACATTTTCTGTGCGTGTGTGGAGAGGAAGCGATGTGAGGTTTAAGTACAGGACAGTGCTGCAAGAGATGATGCAGATTCCCAGTGCTTAGTTGAAGTTGAAAGATGTATTGTTCGGATGAACTTGCGTGCTGCACTAATGTGCCGTACGGTGTGGTGTGTCTTACAACATATCCATGTCAGTAACTGTTCATGTACGGGTATTCCGAACAACCTGGTTCGCGCAAACAGTGTCCGGCTGTATATCACAGGGCACCTTGAACCAGCACAAACACTCAGCCCACAACTATCGGCGACTATGCTACACTGATCCAAGATGACCCACGTGGTAAAACCCACACATGATTGCCGTAGCATGGTGATATAATTGCGTTTAAAAAAAAGGGGATGCCTTTTTTTAAAACGATAGAAAGGAGGAGGGTACGATGCTGGCTTTGCTTGCTCATCATACTTGACAGATCAAGAACCCAGTATACTACAAGTTACTGCAGCATAGTGGTATCAAACCAACATTAAAAGCTCTCAGGTACTGATCTACTGACGGAGTAACGCTTGTAAATGTACCGCTAAAGTTGTGGGCCTCGACATCGTTCAGCATGAATATTAGTAGTGAGATAAAAAAAAGCTAGCATACCATAGTAACACCACGAATATTTATAAAAAATGGCATTTTCAAACATTCCCCACATAGACACGCCAGGGCAAAGATAACCCCGCCATGCACGCAGAAAAGTCAACAACTGCAGTACCTTGCAAAAAGGCCAGTGGATGTAAACCGCAACATCGCGAGAAGCCATTGCGCGAGTGTCGAGTATGTCACGAGTTCTTGTGACAGGGTTTGCCGTCGAATACATCATCCTGCGATCTAACTTGTATAGCCTGCGATCAGGCTTGTAAAGATTGCTGAACGGTGCTGTGCTTCGCAGTTGCAACATGTATCGTCCAGAAAACGCAGCCGATGTGGCGCCAACCATTGTGCTTTGCTTCTAGCGTGCGGAGTTGTTGAGTGTTGTGTGTATTGCACTATATACTATTGCGCGTGCCCGTTTCCTGCCTAAATGGATGCCATATATATATGGCGATCTGGATATGTCTTGTTTGAAGGCCGTATTGAACAAGTGCATGTCATATATTTACGTACATGTATATCAAAAGCCTTGCCCTACTCAAGAATTTAATTAGACAACCTCGTTCGAATTTAGGGTTTTGGAATTTGGCCCCTAACACTGTAGCACATGACCCGGTATAGTAAACTACAGAATCCACAAACCTTATTTGTTGACAAATAAGTATCTCTAAATAATGATTGGTTGAAAGATGAGTATCTCGAAAACATAATTGGTTAATAATTAAGTATCCCCTCTGTGAATGGAGCAACTTCGACCTTTAGACGACACATCGAGAGTTGACAGTTGTGTTCACTGTTCACGGTTCGCAGTTCACACAAGAAGAGACCTCGAGATACACATCAACAAGGATTGTCGCCACTCTCAAGCGCGTATTAAGTGGACAGCAGGTTAGAGAGCTGAGAGGGGGCCTACGGAACTATCTACATATTCTGAACTCAGATGCATCACTCTAGAGAAGCGAGTCCTGACGCCTGACATGCAGACTATAGAACTACACACCAACTATGCCTTACGACTTAGTACTTGGTCTTATGTTAAACTACGCAGTGCTTATTGAAACTTATCTGCTTCAACAGCCTTCCCTGCCTGGACGCTATAACTTCATCTGACAGCAGTTGACGTATATATGCGAGCTATACTACGTAGTCTAAAAATATATATCCAGAGAACCCCTCTTTTTGTTTCATTGAACTTGTGGCACCTCATGAATAAACGGCCGTTCTGACATCTCTAGCTGTTAATTCTTTTAATTTAGAAGGCTATGTTAACCCGTCTTGATATTTCTACCAGGCTGTCGTGGGTTCAGCTGTAGAGGTGTTCCTTGTATAAGTAGTAGGCCGATATAACACCCACTTGACACGGCATGTTGACCCAAACTATTTGGATGTCTATTGATAGACGTTCTCCTATTTGAATGTCTATTGATACACATTCTCCTGTTTGGAACTTGACCACAGTTGTCGGATAGCGATCCATTCACGATCACAAACAATTCATACACTTAATGATAGCAGATAAACACAACCTATACAGACACATTTTAGCTACGACGATCCTGGTGACTAAAACCCAGACATATCCTTGTAAATGAAACCATAAGAATAAGAACATTTGTTTATCAACCATTGATAAAGTCTAACAAAATACGAGTGCACATGTGTGTATCCATAAAAATATTTTCCGCGTCTTATTACACACATACATGCTTCTTTTTGCGCGCACTATACTTTGATATATACATGAGCACATATAGAGAACCATGAATTTGCAATAACCGACCATGGACACACCAGACAAAAAAAATATAGCCAACTTAGAAACAAGATCATGTATGTGCGTACACGTTCTTGAAAACTTATTCACAGATGTCGCATACAAAAAATATAGACGTATATCTATAGTCGAATAGAAAGAAAACAAGAATCATACTGTGCTCATGACACAGTAATACAAAAAAATGTTAAGA